>CAJQZN010038757.1:0-12863 GCA_907164685.1 Colias eurytheme | reverse complement strand
GCTACGGAACCCTTTGTGCGCGAGCCCGACTCGCACTTGGCCGGTTTATTTTTTTTTCTAAATCATGTCTAGCCGTGGACACTGGTCTATTAAGCACTCAGTTTTTTTACCTGTGTTATTGGTTATTGATTTATTTTTAAGTCGGATTGGAGCGGTGTTTAATCGTGAAACAGTGCGCGGTAGACCGCGTTGTTATGTTGATTTTGCTTCATGTAAACACTTCGAACCTTATAACTATACACATCATCACTACATAGTATAAAACAAAGTCGCTTTCTCTGTCCCTATGTCCCTAATATGTATGCTTAAATCTTTAAAACTACGCAACGGATTTTGATGCGGTTTTTTTAATAGATAGAGTGATTCAAGAGAAAGGTTTTAGTATATAATTTATTATGTTTTAAGACAAAGCGGGCGAAGCCGCGGGCGGAAAGCTAGTATTACTTATTATGCAGTTTCAACTTTATGAAAATGCAACTTAGTTATTGTTTACATTGCAATATTGTAATCTAATGTGTACTGAATTAATTTTGTTTAACGGGATTCATAAACGTTATTTTAATAGCACAAAATATTAATTTGATAGTTATTTAATTATTTTTAATTATTGCTGGCTATTGCAGGTATCCAGCATTGAGATAATATTACTACGTATGGAGGAGACACCACGAACAAAATCTGTGCGCCATTTTTTTGCTCTAACTAATATTTAAAAATTATTATCTAGTTAGGTACTTAACGATGAAAGTTATTCCTTTGCACTTTTCCGTATTATTTGTATTATTTGTGCAATATCGTAACACACACGAAGGCATGTTTGATGCGTTTCACTTTAAAATCATTAAAAAATACCGCTCAACATACGTCACATGACGTATGTTGAGTGGAACATAAGTGATGTAGGCGGTGTCGTCTCCTTATTAATATTATCTCAATGGTATCCAGATATATGCATCTAATCGAAATCATTGAAAGAACGTCTCAAAAACTCAAAGATATGACATTTTATTTCCTAAATTTCCTAAGTATTACCCAACGGTATTACGAGTACCTTACCTTACTTATATCAGTATGGACGTAAGTACAATAACATAACAAACAAGTAGTTGCTAGGATACTGTAAGGACAGTAAAACATCTCTGATAAAGATCACAATCATGGTATGGTGGTTTACGACTCTTTAAGTGCCCACTTCAATGGAAACCGAACAGAATGCCTTCATGTATTCGTCTAATCTAACCACTTTAAGTTTTAAGAAAAATTATATGACCCAAGCTGGGAGTTTGGTAATAAGTGCGTGTAAGAGGGGTTTTAAGTAATGATAGTTTATATCAAAGATATGCTATCTTTTTGTAAAAATATAAAATACTAGCTTAACGACCGCGGCTTCACCCGCGATTTTAAAGAAAAACCCGCATAGTTCCCCTTCCTGTGGGATTTCCGGGATAAAACCTATCCTATGTGTTAATCCAAGTTACCTTCTATATGTATGCTAAATTTCATTGTAATCGGTTCAGTAGTATTTGCGTGAAAGAGTAACAAACACACACACACATCCTCACAAACTTTCGCATTTATAGTACATATTAGTAAGACGTAAATAGGTATTTTTTTGATTGAATTGTTGACGTCAATCATTTTGTGTGTGTAATAATTTCAAACACGTATTGAAAATGATTAACAACCCTTACCTAAACACTTCAATTAAAACCACAAACCGCAAATCTATTTCTAAAACTAACAAATATGTAATCATACAATCACGTGCCAGTAGTATTAATATTTTTTTTATTTGCAGAAACTTGCTATTAAGCATGTTATTACTTATTACACTTAAAATTTCAGTAACTGCTGCAACAAAGTATTGTACTTACTTATACAAAATAATACCTAGTTAATATCATTTCATAACTAAAATACAACAATTTAATTTAACTGAAATTTACTTAAACAATAAAGATGTAACAAAATCATCATAAAACTAAGAGCGAGCGCGCACGAGCAACTTTGTCTCCGCAACTATTTTGTCTCTCCCATCAGTTTGTATGGGGAGTTGCGTCGCTACGTGCGCGCACTTTCATACTAGCCCATGGGTGAAGAGACAAAATAGTTGCGGAGACAAAATAGTTGCGGAGACAAAGTTGCTCGTGCGCGCTCGCTCTAATTTGAGAAGCTTTATTATAATGTAAATGCTACCACCCACTCGCAAACTATGACAGAGATTATCAAAAAGATGGATGACATAGCTAATAATTGATTCATAAGTGTAAGAGTTCCGGCTATTGAGTCACAGTTTATTGATATTTATATGGTCTTCTTAAATAAATGATTTAATGTTATTGACCATTTGCCGTGGGTTCATTGATGAAGCGTATGTAAAGCAGGTCGCCCTTTATATGGAAAAAGTACATAAAACAATGTCATTAGGTCTTTAAAAAATAAATAATAAGAAGTCTATAAAAATAACAAGTTGGCAATTATAGCACTTTTTTCATTTCCGCTTAGAGAAAATATATTATTTTATTGTTATTTCTATTTCAAGGAAGAGAATTTAGATTAACTTCTTGTATTGGTATAATTCAATTTAGTTGCTCCATGTTCAATATATTATTCCGCACGCGGCTTCGCCCGCTTTGTCTAAAACCTAATAAATTATATAAACTCAACTCAAACTCAAACTCAAACATTCATTTATTCAATTAGACTACTATTTAGTAGCACTTTCGAATCGTCATTACATAGTATTTTTAACATTTACCACCGATTCGGAAAGCAGTATCTATGGAGAAGAATCGGCAAGAAACTCCATAGTTGCTCTTTTAAATAATGTCAATAAATTTACATAATATGTAACTTATATCTACCTAAAACTTTCCTCTTGAATCACTATCTACAATTACAAAAAACCGCATCAAAATCCGTTGCGAAGTTTTAAAGATTTAAGTATACATAGAGACATAGGGACATAGGGACAGAAAAAGCGACTTTGTTTTGTACTATGTAGTGATATATAAAAAAATACGCTACGAATTGGAACGTTTTTGGAACGTCGTAAAAAACTTGTAATAGCATACATTTGTACTAACTGTAATCATCACTCCTATAAAACTACTAAATCATTTTTATCAATACATTTTCCTCCTTAATTTAAAACTTAACCATCAAGATCTATTAGCAAACCGCAAACTCCTCAAGAACTCCATTCACAAATCACCTGAGTCGTGACCTGCCGCCTAACTGTCTAACACTATCCTTTCTCAAACATTTTAAAATACAATTTGGGTCACTCAACTCTGATCAATACATATAAAATTGTACATATAAATAAGTTCTTAACATCCCAATGTCACGATGATTCTTTACAGTCAATAATTTAATAAGCTTTCAATCATTGTATTTAATTTTAAGAACAAAATTTTATTTGTATTTTTTCCTTTTTCTCCAGGTCAATTAAATTTTAAAAATTAAGTTCTTTTTCCTTTTTCTCTAGGTCAATAGAAGTCTGGTTGAAATCTGGTCGACGTCACAGCGAAGTTCTCGATGAGCAGAAGTTGAGTGAGGGAGAGATGAGGCGACCCGGGGCAACCATCTTGTTTTGGCTGAAATGTGAACAGGTCAGTCTAATTCAGAAACGTTTTAACGTATTTTGAAGGCAATTTATTGATTTCAAAGTGTTTAAAACACAGTTTATTTATTGTTTTTTCTAAATGTGTCTCCTACATTAAGTGTGGTTGTGTTAAGCAAACACAAGAAAATTTCAGGTAAGTTTTTTAACAATTGCATTTTTTTATAGAGTTCCGTAGCAAAAGTTTACAACATACAAATGGAACGAAAAATAAATATTTAAAGAGGACTACAGAATTAACGAGATTTTTTGCCAATTTTTGTGTATTGGTACGGAACCTCTTGCGCGTATACGACACGCGCTTGGCTGGTCTGAAATATTTTTACAGGAAGCAACAGTTTATACAACAATTTTATTGTTCCTTAATGATAATTTCAAAACATCCGTAGTTCACATTTTTAATTATAAAAGTATTTACGTTTAAAGGGCAATACAATCATAGTACAATAATGTACAGGTGAACAACATTGAAACAAAAAAGTAATCACGATTTTATTGTAACAGGTGAATTTAAAATTAATTAACGATAAATGTTTTATCGAGAAACTATTGCGTCTCATCTTAATGTGTTTCAGAATAGCTGTAATACTATAAAATTACTATCATCGGATCTGTATAAAAAGCTATTAGATCGCTTAATTAGCTACCCTTAAATATTGAAAACCGACCCGCTATAATGGTGGTTCAATAACAGGGTTGCGATCAATTTAATAATCAAAAAGTATTCAATAAAAATGTTTAATTATAAGTACAGATCTTAATCTTATCTTAATACTATTATAAAGGCGAAAGTTTGTATGGATGTATGGATGTTTGTTTCTCTTTCACGTAAAAACGAATGAACCGATTACAATGAAATTTAGCACACATATAGAGGGTAACTTGGATTAACACATAGGATAGGTTTTATCCCGGAAATCCCACGGGAACGGGAACTATGCGGGTTTTCCTTTGAAAACGCGGGCGAAGCCGCGGGCGGAAATCTAGTAATACAATATAAGCTACCGGACATCAAGTGCAAAATAATTTCACACTAATTAGTACATTGCATTGGAAACTTGAACTCAGAAATATTCCTACAGTTCAACGATACGAACGTTTTAATTGCTTATATCTCGCATATAAAAAGAACAAAATAAAATGTGAAGTCGGCAACCCTATTTCGCTAGGGGTTAAAAAAATATAAACAACGTATCACCTGCTCGTGCCGAGATTGGCAGGTGCATGGCAACGCATCTGCAACAATGCATTTTGGAACTTTCAACCTTATATCTAGATCAATAGGGTATAAAATAGCGTAGTAGGGTTATAGTTCACCTGCGCACACGTCGAAACAACCATTTATAGGGAATACCGCTAACTAGAGGAATTGTTGTTTGTTAAAAGAATTCAGTAACGTTTGAGCGCACCCCATTTGTTTGAAAAGGTTAGATAGAGATAATCCTGACGGCTCTAATTATGAAGATGATACTTGAAAGGTGTTGGGAGTTTGACAGATATGGGTGTATTTTGGAACTATCTATTAATCAATGTGCTTTGTATTTAGTCAAGTTATTAACAAAAAGTATCGTAGGTGTGGTTTTTAATATGTATGTGGGTTTGAATTTTGTATAAATCTCTAAAACTACCAGACCGATTCCGAAAGCTACAAGTTAAATTGATAAATGTCAAATTATGTAATTGACGTTAAAATGTTAAAAACTAAAAAGTGCTCCGGGAGTCTATTTTATTATTAATGTTTGAGTTTGAATTTACGTTATTCCTTAGTAACATAAACTATGCCATATTTGTCTCTCCCTACGGCTACGCACGATACTTCAAGGATATATATTTATTAATCAAGTTGAATTCAATCAATAAAAACAGACTCAGATTTCTCAATAATCACAATATGTGACGCATATCACCAGCTGCATAACAATTTTGCCCAGCAAATCGAATTCACGTATGCGTGTGGTCAATTGGTCTCATTAAAACCTATCCGAGCGGCTGTTAACATTAACCGGCCGAATTGAATGTCGATAAACCTTATTCTTGTTTCTTTTCGCGAGCAGACCATTAACACACACCTGGCTAGCAATCATTATTTCTAGGTACACCTTGTGGAAATATGTATGGATTTAATACAGTGTCAGGATTAAGGAGTTACCGTGTTGATATATGTGACACATTTATTTTGAGACTCGTTACATTATAAAAATGAAAAATGTGTGCATGTGCTTGTTGATACTTTGTATGATGTTGTGCATTCGAAATAGATTGCTGTAAGATGAATGTGGAAAAGGGTTAGAATCGTATAACTTTTTTTTGTCAATGATTCTTTCTGCGCCTGAGATGTTGTTTCTGTTTTGTTACTTGATAGCCACTAAATTTAGAAGTAACACTCGGAACTAGGCGTCAATTTTGAGAGTGAAACGTATTTTTTTAAATAAGTACTAGAGTTCTAATTGAACTCGAAATTCACACATCATTACAATGCATATTGTAAATAAAGTGAAATCCCATGTCCCCTAGTGGGGTAAGAGGCAGATACATTATGCATACATCTGTTTCACTGATCGATTTTCTTTAGGGACAAGTAGGTGATCAGCCTTCTGTGTCCTGCCAGACCGAGACATTTTTTTTTCTTCGTCTCCACCGGGAATCGAACCCAGGACCCCTCGGTTCTACGCTCACGCGTCAACCACTGTACCAAGGAGGCGGTCGTATTGTAAATAGCTATAGAGAAAAAAGGAAACGAGCATTACTGCTTCTTTATTGACACGATATTATACTTACTATAATAATATAAATAACTAAATAAGTATTGCATAACAAAAAGGACAATGAAACGCAGTCTCACAAACGAACACAAACAGGTGACCTGTGGAATTCAACGCTAAAACCACCAACAATATAATTGTACTTTATATAACGGTGAATTTATATCAAACGAACATAGAGATAGAGCTAGAGCAAGAGCATTCGTTCGTGATCTTTTTTTTGTAAACTGTAAACGAAAACTCGTATTCAGTGTTGTTCAGTATTAGAACATTGCATAGAATCTTTTCGAACGCACTGAGAACAACGAAAGAATGCTCTACGCCTGTTTAAACTAAAAGAATTTGACATAGTGGGGTAAGAATGAGTATTCGCTCGTTTGGTGTAAATGCACCGTAAGAGACGATTATAACTAAGCACTGTCCATTATAAAGTACAGGTGAAGGAACCTATAAGGAGTTACGCAGCTGTATGCTAAAATAAAGACGGTTTTTAGGCCCTTTAAAAACTTACTATATTTATATGCGTTTTAATGTTTAAGTTTTATAGATATAAGTATGAGATGTTTCACTTTAAATTATCTGTTTATAATATGATTCATTAATAATACTTGTACATTAGATTATGAAATATCGTAATGTGAAATAGGATCTAAATATTTAATATGAATTAGTTGGCATCGGAATTGAGGGAACACCAAAAAATATAAATATTATATCGATACTTACTTATGAGAAAGCACTCTACCATATTTTTAAAAACTTTGGAGAAACGTAATTTATATAAAAGAGGTAAGAATTCAATTTAACACATTTACAATATTTTAAATGTAACAAGATTATCCTTTAATTTGTCAATAACGGTTAAATAACCTAAATAATCAAATAAATTCTTTTGTAAATATGTATTAACTTTCTATATCCGGTATTTGATGAGCAATTTTGATATTTTTATTGCATTACATTTCGAAGCTTCCACTTTCTATGGTTCAAATATCTTAGGAAAAGTGTCAAATTGATTATTCTATGTACCTAGTTCCGAACTTGCTTCTAGAGCGAGATATTTATGAGCTTTTTTACTTTATGCTCATTGTATAAAGAAGTCTACCAACGAAAGCGAAGATCTATCATAAGAAGCAAACTACTAATCTATAAACCATATCCATATACATGTAAACTAATTTTATTGATACAGATAAGAAATATTTGCATATACAAGAAAGCGTATACAGTATATACGTATACAATACATTTTTATGACGTCTGTGGTCGAAGGCAGGTGCGATGCGTGCGTCCTGCAATGTAATCTTTTAAAACAGCCTGTAAAACAGCAATAATTCACAATACACATATATCTGTAGTAATATTTCTTCGTATAAAGGTCAGTGCTTTTTATTTATTTCGTTATATTACGTTGGATCGGTCGCGTGAACCTTAATAGCAAGGGTGTTGGCTTTTTCGTTTTTAGTTTATTTTTACTTGAAAATAGCGAATTATTCATTACTTTCATGTTGTAGGATGTAAGAAATTCCTTGGTTCAACATTCGTCGTGTTAGTTGTCAGTACTAAATATAAAATCTTAATAAAATAAAAAGAAATTCTTTAAAGAAAAATAACTA
The DNA here is from genome assembly GCA_907164685.1 of Colias eurytheme. Lineage (NCBI taxonomy): Eukaryota > Metazoa > Arthropoda > Insecta > Lepidoptera > Pieridae > Colias > Colias eurytheme. The sequence goes on along the minus strand of CAJQZN010038757.1, from coordinate 4,860 downwards.
CCTCTCTACAAGTATTGAAGTTAAGTACAAAGCAAAGAGCAATACGCGAAAACTTAATTTCCATAATTATTAAATAGCGGTACGTATTAAATATACAATGCCTGAACTTTAATAACTTAATATGATCATTAACAATGATACTCATTATTTTTATTACTTTACAATTAAGATAGAAGCTTCGTGGGGGCCTTTATCCTTAATTTACCCGATCATTTCATTCTATTAAGAGGATTACCTATCAGTCTGTCCTTTTCTATCCCGATGCTAATAAAAGAGATAACGCTAACAAGGATTCTACTAAACGGTGCATTAGTATGTATCTTGAATACAATTCGGAGGGCACGCGTATGTCGCGTGGTTATACCCACCTGTTGCGATACACCCCATTTAGTGGGGTTTATACAGGGTGATTTTATTTGTTTTAAATAAATATGATTGAATAAAAAGTGTGATATTTATACTGCTTCCTAGATACTGTATGCGAAACATATGGGGACTTTTTACACGCTTTATATTAGCTTCACCTGTATGTTTGTTTGTAACCGACTTCTTTGGGCGCGATTTTGACCCACTTTAAACGGCCAGATTTCGTTCAAACTTTGTAGATTTATTGAGGACCGATGACAATACACTAATTTGATAAAATTTTCTATTTTTTAGTTCGGTTTTCTATAAAAAGCGTGTTTTTTAGTTTTTTTAAACTATTATTATTATTAAGTAAATACTGCACACCACAAAACCTTAGTTTTGAAGCTTTATACTTGTTAGTTCTTATGATTCTTATTCTATTGCTTTAACTATGTTTTTACATTTATTTTAGGTTTTATAAATTCTCTTGTTTATGCCATTAGTACTACTATATACTTTCGAAAAATAAATAGTTACAGAAGCGACCCGTATCCCTCAAAACGCTGCTCACATGCATTATTCTGAAGTGTCGCCGACGCCGACAATTGTCTCATATTATACCTTGGTAGATATAATTTCATAATAGTAATGGAAAAATAATATATTTTAATCATTTCTTAAATTACTGATTATGAAATAGTCTAGAGTCTAGACGATATGAATGCCTACATAGTTAATCTACAAATCACTACAACATAGTATAAAACAAAGTCGCTTTCTCTGTCCCTATGTCCCTTTGTATGCTTAAATCTTTAAAACTACGCAACGGATTTTGATGTGGCTTTTTTTAAATAGATAGAGTGATTCAAGAGGAAGGTTTTAGTATATAATTTATTAGGTTTTAGACAAAGCGGGCGTAGCCGCGGGCGGTAAGCTAGTTTATAATACTGAACAAAAGTGAAGTATGAAATCAATATGAAATACACTAACAAAAATAGCATACGTATTTGAAGTGTAAAAAATGTATAAAATAGGCCTTAATGGGGTTTACAAACAGGCGTGAAATCTTCGTCATGTCATGCTGATACCAATTACAAACTATGAATATTAACACGTCAGTGACGCGTAAATACCCATCAAATTTTGCACAGCAAAAAATCTCGCGCCTAACATAAAAATAAAATACGTTACATTTTTTGTTTCTAGCTTAACTAGACATGTCTATACTAAATTAAGTAATTTACAATTTTAGAATTCATCGCTTTTTCATAAAACTATATAGAAATATCTATGTGTAACGGTGGTGTTATTGACATAGATAAAACAGTTATTATAATCGAGTAATAAATAATAATTAATAGGACAAAGCGCAATTATATTGTCTATTCAAATTACTTGTTTTCATATAGCGATTATTATGCAAAAAATGCGAAATCATCCAGTGCACTGTCAAGTTCGATTTATGGTATCAATTAATGTTTAACCGACGAACTTTTTGCATCACCCTGTAGATGAACACCTGCTTTGCTTTTTATTTTTCCTACATTTAACACAATTATAACTCCATGTATATTATGGTAGGTCATTGCATTCGTTGTTACTTGTTGATGAGGAAATTGAAAGCTCGTCGTTTATTGAGGGGAGATTTTATAATGAACTTTGTAAGGAAATTACGTTAAATGTAAATTAAATTGCTGTTTAAGTCGTAGGAGATTTGAATATCATAATTCGATAAAGCCGATATTTTTATACAAATTAAATTCTCATACTGTAAAAATAACGATTTTTCCCGGAATTAAAATCGGTAATCACACAGAATAATTTGGAAAATCCAAAAGTGCACGCCTCATAATTTTTTTTAATAAATATTTATTAATTATTATTTTTGTTTATTTAATAACAATTAAACCACATCGAATCAGACCCTGAAAAATGAAAGGGTTCTATTCCTGAGCATACTCAAGCGTAAGAGAAAAAAAAAGACTCGATTAGTAAAGTATTTCGGTCGCTATCGTGTTAACAAGAAAAAGGATCCGCACATACAGACACACGGACGTCCAAGACAGAACTTTTTTAAACTGTTTTTTAACTAGTTTAAATAACAAAAATGACATCAAAAATATCATGAACGTTAAAAATAGTGTTTTTTCTTAATATGTGTGTGTATGTATTATCTTACAAGTGCAATGTATGATACATAAAGACATTTTAAGTTTGAAAAATCAGATGTTTTGCGCGAAGTGACAGTAGTACCCACCTCAACGCTTCGCTTATGAGGCGTGCAATAGTTCTAATTCTGTTGAACCGGTATTCACATAAAAGTGTTACATTACATATTGGAGTATGTACTATGTATAAAGATGATTATTTATTGACTATTTATATTAACAAATTGTCGTTTTATTTCCTAAGAGATCCCTTGGTTAATTTTGTAATGTTATGTTGTACCTCCTGCTGTTAGAATTAACCTCTTGAGTGTTTTGGTTTTTTTTTACTAATAGATATTTAATTTAATATCTTATAAATTCCTTACTAATATTATAAATGCGAAAGTGTGTTTGTTAATCTTTATTAGATATAAAAATATTCTTATTTATAACAGGTTGAAGATTATCCTTGTCATGTTGTTCAGTATATTTACTGTTGTAAGGGCAATATATTAACTTTCTAGATCCTATTGCAGATCTTTTCAAATTATAATATTGTTCAATTTCCTTAAAACGAGAAAGCAGTTTGCTTTTAATTCATAACCATTCACTGTTCGTAGAGAATTCAATATTTCTTGAAGTAGATCCTACTAATATTATAAATAACACATAGGATAGGTTTTATCCCGGAAATCCCACGGGAACGAGAACTATGCGGGTTTTCCTTTGAAAACGCGGGCGAAGCCGCGGGCGGAAATCTAGTTAAACATAATACGTTTCAACAACATTATTTGATGTGGTATTTCTTAATTACATGGTATACGATGCCTTACATCTTAGTTAGAATACCTTGGTACGAATACCTATATGTTTATTGTTTACGCACCAAAGGCCATGAATGTAAACAGTTTTTTTTTTTTCTTTTATAGTCTGTGGAATCGTTCCGATTCATTTTGCATAACGTCAGTTATTATAATAATAGCCTTTTTTCGTGGTGTGAGAAATGTTAATTATATGTTGTGAATAGTTTATTATGATGCGGTTAAATTATATAAAGATGAAGGTATAATAATTAATAAGTTATGTGATGCCTAGTTTAGATTGCCTAGGCATTGGTTTGATAATAATACAAATTCTTTATTTTATCATTCAAATCTGTTTTCTTGAATGTCTCGTTGTGAATGTTCTTCTATGAATTAAGTAATTTGTTACGTTAAAGTATGTAAAAGTAAGAAATATTGTAAGATTTTTGAATAAATTGGTTGATTTTACCTCTCTTTATACTATGCTTATATACCTAAGTCTAAGTTAAGTCAGTCAGTTAAGTCTAAGTCTAAGTTACCTTTAAGTGAATAGTCTTAAAAAATTAAGGTGTGATTTAGAAGATACTAATTAGCGTATATACATTATTTAAATATGTATTTAAATAAAGAGAATCAGAACTGAGAAATTAATTCTTAAACTTGATCAAAAATTAATATAGTTTTATTTAAAGTTAAGGTTTTGGTCAAAGCATAATGATTTTTACAAATGGTTAAAGAACAGGGACTTTTTTTTTAATTCATCAACAAATTAGGAGCTCAAAGCTAACTACCTAATAGAATTAGATGAAGCCAAATGAGTAACCGTTCTCAATATGTAGCTCTGAAAACCTCCGTTATAAAAAAAAAAGTCGATGATTAGACACTCACTGAACAGGCAAAAAATTATATCGGTTCACACATTTTTTTACATCAACACAGAATATCCAATCGGTGAAGGAAAATACCGTAGTGACTGACATGTTGTAGAACCAAAAAAACTGTCACGACATGTGACATCTGCCAATCTGCTCTTGGCTCTATTGTATTATTTTCATAAGTGTGTAGCTTTTTAGTGAAAATAACTAAGTACCTTAGATTAAGGATTGGTCTCCGCGCGCGCGCTACGACTAGATACCGCCGGCGTACTTGAAAAATGCGGCAACTAATAGTACGCCGAATTCGGCGTACCCAAGCCAGTCGTGTCACAAGCATTGTGTGGAGAGGGCGAACCGATAGTTTATAAAGATTTTGAACAAAATCTGAAGTAAAATGCCTATTTGTGTCATAAAACTATTTAAAAATAATACAACAAAAAATAAGAAAGACACAGGGATCACGTACCATCACTAAGTATCGTATTATTCGAAATTTCTCCTTTATTTCGAAAATTTTTTCTACGAAAATACGACGCCATTCGGTGTTGCCGTACTGCATATCCAAAAAATACACGTGGTTGAGGAAATCTTTTAGCAATAATTTGAACTTTTTTTTTTTCAATACTATTACTAACACATGTATAAATAAAACCGGCCAAGTGCGAGTCGGGCTCGCGCACAAAGGGT
>CAJQZN010038755.1:268-25171 GCA_907164685.1 Colias eurytheme | reverse complement strand
AAGATATCGCTATCTATGCGGGTGAAACCGCAGGGCATTGCTAGTAAGTATATATAGATGTACTTATCTTATCTAGTCTAATACACACAAACCTGCTCTATCCAGTTAAAACTGAGGTCTGTTAGCCCTTACATTTCCTACCAGGCACAGTCCCCCCTAGGGCTTAACAAAGATTGCTTCAATCTAGCTAGTACCCCCGGGACTGACTTTAATTTCGACCACACTGACTTAATGACCTACTACCCCCTCAGCATAACCACCCCCCCCCCCACGCTTGGGGACTTTCGATATGATCATCTGGACATGTCAAGGAATAACTTTAGCGTACGTAATAAAGTAATTCATGTATATGCCTTAGCAAATGTTCGCTGTGATTACTTAAATGGTCATAACTTTTTTATTTATGAACCGATTGACATGAAATAAACACTAAATGTTAAATGAAGCTTACCAAAATATATTAATGAAAACCGCATCTAAATCGGATAAGCCGTTTCTGAGATTAGCGTGTTCAAACATACAGACAAACAGACAAACAGACAAAAATTTTTTTAACAACAGTTTTGGGTTTGGGATCGATTTAGTAATAACCCCTGCTAATTTTTTTTTACATATTTTCATTGTACAGACACCACTTTTCTAGAATTTTATTATATGTATTGATGATGTTGGTTTGGGAATGCTATGTGTTGATTGAATAGTTTATAACTGAGTGAGTGTAAAATTTAAGTTTAAGTTGTTTAAAGTTATTGTTTTTGTTTTTAGTATATTCAGTTAAAGAATTTTTAAAGAATACTTTGGTGAAGGATAACTTAAAGATAGATTCGGGCCGCAATTATGAATTACCATATAAAATTGTACTGTTACAAAGATTACAATAACTATGTATTGCCAGAAAAAAGAACATAAAACTCATAAAGCGATGCGTTCAATAACATAGACAAATAATAAGCTGATAAAGACTTCGTATTGGCAAAAAGCAAAATATTTATAATAAAGATGTCAAACAAAGCTCGTTCATCAATTTGGCGAATCCAAAATAATCGTAAATAACTCGAATTTCATACAAATACGTCACGTAAACACTGATTAATTATATAAAAGCATTCGCAAACGATTCGCACGTGCTTACAGTGTATTACGCAGAAATATGCTCCTAATGACAGTGCTTTTTCACACAAAACATGTCAAGGTTTTTTGTTCTTCAACCCTATTACGGGATAATGTGCGTTTTTGAGTTACTGTATGTGTGGGGACGGCGGGGGACGCGAGGCTCTGGGGCCCCGTTTGATTTGACAACTGTCGTTTGTGTTTGAGGCCCCTGACTCTGTCAGCTTAACTCTTGTAGTGGATATTCTTCCATTGTTTTGTTATTATTTAGTGTGTCTTTAGTTTATAATTTCTATTCTGTATTCAATGATATTTAATAACTGTACGAAATTGTGATATAAATTGAATAATAAAATCATATCATGTATATTGCATTAATATGATAAACGATCATAATCATATGCTCAAGGAGAAGTTGCAAATGTACTTGTGCGAATTTTGAATAAAATGTTCTTTCTTTAATGTTTAAGCAACGAAACCATGTTAATAGTCGGTATCTACAAAATGCAGAGCTAAATTTGATTACGTATACTAGGGCCCCAAACCTACACGATTCGCTCCTGTGCCTCCAACGTCATTCACAGAGCAATTTCGAGTGCTCCAGAGGTCACGTTTTCACTTACTGCCCTGCGTTTGGATCATTGACGTAATGGGAAAATCCATACAAAAATTTCACGAACACACGTTCAAAGGAAAACCGACTCTATATGATAGTACCTGGGTCGAAAACGCAATGACCACACCCCTGTTTTGTGTAGCTGTGATCAAGGACCATTCCATTTGCAGTACATGTTTTCCCTCCATTCAGTCTTAATAAAACTTATAGAAATATTTGCGATATCATTGAGAAATATTTTCCACGCTCCAAGAAAATTAAGTTAAGCCAATCCCGTTGTAAGCTTGATTGTGTGTGTGTGTGTTTGTGTGTGTGTGAGTTGTGTTGAACTATCAGAACTTCGGTTTATATAATTGCATTTGCGGACCGCGGTTTATTAGGAAATTCTTTGTTTGTACATTTAAGTGTACATATAGTCGCGTGTTTTCTTTTGTTCAATCGTTATTTCTGTACTAATAATATTGTTACAGAGGCGAAGAGAGTGTTTTTAAAAGCGTTAATCTCAGAAACTGCTGGACCAATTTCAAATAAAATCTTCCACATTTAAATAGATGCAAAACACAATATTTTAATTAATAACTTTCACTGAAGCTGTGTTTAGTTGAAACAAACAATGATGTTTCTCTTTTTTGTTTATTTCGTAAGCAAATACGTTATCAATTATTATATATACTTAATTATATATTAATAAATGTGATGATTACATTATTTGTAATATATATTCATTCATAATTCCTGATAAAACTACAGGCAATGGTAGATCTAGAAGGCTAGATCCATAGCCATTATCACACAAATCGTTGCTTAGCAACAATCAGTATGTCCAAATCTCAGTCCGAATTAAAAGAATTTTGTAATATAATGAAAATCCAACTTCCCAAGTACATAGAAAAAGCGATCGTACAGACCGGATCCGAAATAAAGGCTCTATTTACACAGAGTACTTGGATTCCGTTTAATTGAAATTTTTCAAATATACCCTCCGATTTTAAGATTCCTTCACAAGAGGTTGAGTCCATTGATTTTCCCTTGATTTTTCATTACAGTGACTTGAAGATGTCTGGCTATGTTAATTATGTTATTTGGTATATTGAAATAAATCGCATTTTAGTAATACTAGCTAATATTATGACAAATTAATATAAATAGCTGACGAAGTTTTATCAAATCTGTGATTTAATATGAATACCTAAGCTAGAAAAAATAAATGCTCGTTTTATATTAGGTAATATGAGTAGAAAAGCATAATTATTACGTACAATCTATGTACATGAATCTTCAGTATTATAGATATTATTTACAGTTCCAATAATGTTGTAAGCTTCAATCGAGTAAACTTTGTAAAATAATGCATTAATAACATTCAAAAATTGAACACAGTTTACATGCATAACACATGCTTATAATCTCAGTTTAACCAAAAAGCAGACGATATCGCATGCAAAAGCTAGTTAAACCTCTGTCACGGCAGGGGTCACTTAACTTTCCTCCCGCGGGTCGACACCCGAATAACTTAACATTTAACCACGGTTTAACTTCGCAACTTGTTATATTAGTTAAATCACACGTCATGTGACATTTCACAACTACGTGACGATAGCTGTTATAATTGCGTTATCATTTCGCGCCTAAAAACTTTTCCTAAACGAGAGATTAGTCGAATGTCTCTAAGAATTAAATCAAAATCGTTAGTATATTATTTTTTCTATTAGCGCGGCTTCGCTATCGAATTAAAACGGAATCCCTAAAGAAATTATGTTTTACCGCGGTAAAAAGTAGCCTATGTATCTTCATTAATAATATTTCAGTTACAATAAACATAAAATTGCTCCGTTGCGACATGAAATAAAGACACTTTCAAATTTATAAAATTTTTATAAAATATTATAATTAGCACAGAATATAATACTATACTATAGTAATATTAGTAAGTGTTCGCCAGAGAGCCAAAGACTTCCTTTTTAATAAACCAAGCTGACCAATGCAGTTTATAAGATGTCACACACGTTGTTAAAATTATAATTTCTAGTGCTGGTTTAAAAGGATTACTAATTTACTTTTTTTTAAACCAGCTCCTAAAGAATTAAAGAAACAAGTCAAAATCGCTACGGGGCCTCTTTAGTCTTTATTTTTTTAAAGAAACACACAATTCACTAGTTCCACTTTTATTTCGATTTTTATTACGTAAAATCGTAACTATATAATGCAGTTCTATCAAGAGGGACCATACAAAGTATAAATTATACTTATTTGTAGTTTTTATGGAATAATTTAATACAGAAAGTAAATTAATTACTGCGTTCGCATTGCAACTAATACATCTAGATCAATGTTATATTGAATCACGTTCGTAACAGAATTCGATATTTCATATTGAGTCTTCTGTCTTGATACGTGTATTGTTTTAGAATTATTTGAAATATAACTAGTGTTTAGTTGTATTTCAGTTAACAATATCAATGAAGTTGGTTAAACATTTTAGAAGTTCTAAAGGATGGAGGATCAAGCTCATATATCAAATATGGTTCGACAATTGCGCTATGTATGGCAATTTAAATTAAATTATTTAATTTTATCTTTAACTTACCGCATACTGAAAACTCTTGTTACAACTTACTACATACATATCATGGAAACTTTTATGTGTAAATAATGGAATTAATATCTATTGTTTTATTTTCAAATAGGCAACACAGGTATACACGCATAACAGACTTCAACCCCATTAAAAATATATTATACAGAACATAGTCCGACCTACACTTTTGACATTTAATAAACCGCTCTACCACTTATTAATTCTTCTCTTCGTTCCCAGGTGTCAGACGACATCGGCTACGTGATCTACTCAGCCCTCGGCAGCTTCTACATCCCGTCCTGCATCATGGTGTTTGTGTATATTCGGATATACTTCGCTGCGAAGGCGAGGGCCAGGAGGGGCATACGGAAGAACCCGCGGCCGAGAGCTGTAAGTATGAATAAAAAAATAAAATATTAATAAAGTGAAGGCGCAATTAGTAGCGATAAATTATCAATTTTTGTTGAAGAATTACAAATTCTAAACCAGTCACTTGTGAATTAGTAAAAGCAATTGAACAGAATTATCCCTAACGATACATTCAACCAACTTATAAATGATAATCAAATACCTATGTATGAAACTAATAAAGATAATATAATTTAGGATTACGCTGAAGAAATACTGCTTTATCGATTGCAAAAAACATTGATAATTTCGAACTAGCTTACGGTACACCGTGGGCTTGTTCCAAAGTAGTAGTAGCTTCTAGGAAACTTTATTATGTTAAAACTAAATAAATAAACTACCTATTTATTTGTGTGTAGCAGAATATATAAGTATAGGTAGGTTTATTTATTTTTTCTAATACCAAAGTAGATATAATATCTTCTAGTACAAAGCCAAAGCGAGCTTTAGGTTATATGTAGTCCTCTAAATAACTAGTAGATAGAATAAAAACAAACCTAAAACATAAATATAAGAATTCTCTAACGTGGACTGGATATTTACAACCATTCCTATGCTTATTGCGTGTGAAATTATTCACGAAATAAATGTATTGTATGGATATTATTCTAAGAACTAATCGATAATCGAACACAGTAAAAAGTAGTCTGCAAAAAAGCTCTATACCTACTAATTAAAAAAAACCTTAATCGATTATAAACCGTTTAGGAAATTATTGCGTCTTCATTTAAGCTCTTCATCTTCTGAAGTACTTATTTATTTCTACTCTATTGTAGGCCGGTCTCTGAATTATTTGGAATTGGTTTGAGCTTATATCATATATACCAGAAAATATTTAAACGCAATTTTAGTATGGTTTGAGATTTAGATCATTGTTTGAGACGTCCTTACCGATAAATACTCAATTCAGAAACCTTATGTATCTTTTATTATAATAAATGTATTTTCTAATTATAACAATATTGTTTCAGAACGAACAGCAGACGAGTTTCTCAAACGCGCCGAAGGGGACCCGCCCTATGCCTTCATCATCTTTATCCATGCCAACAGGAGTAGATGCTAGTAATTCTAATAATAATAGGTACATTATTTACATATTATTATATTTATTTATATAGAGATTTAAACAAGACTTTTTCATGTAAATTGTAATAGTGCTTATTGTATTATCTGTGCATGTGGTAGTATTTTTTTGAAGAATTGGCAAGACACTGGATTTAAAGTTACTCTGTCATAAATAAAAACATACATAAGATTTTATAACACTTTTACGAGTATGTACGAGTGTAAAAAAGAAATTCACGTAAATTACGCAACGCGTCACGTAAATATTAAACATTGGATTAATGTTTTTTTTTATCTGAAATACTTCTGTATATTAATGTAATTTTAGTAGGCTTACCTTTTGCCCCGGTTGCCTGAAAGAGATCACTTCTAAATGATTTGGCCGCCTAATAATTATCTATACTGTATTTTTCTTTGTATACATTCTTATACATTTGTAAGTTTCCCATGTTTAGTTTTATTACGAGTAATAAATACACAAATTAATTAGTTTATTAATGATCGGCATAACAGTTATACTGTGGCATCTTTATAATCTGATACCTACGATTTTCAAACAACCACACATGTAAATATATCATAAACTTTACAGGGAAAGCCAAATATCAACAATAGAAACACAACAAGTGCCGATACCCGTCGTTACTTGTGACTTCGCGTCTGACATATCAACGAGCGAGGCGGGCGACGCGCCACAGCCTGACGATAGGAAAGACACGTTGAAGGTACTGGATTATTTTTGATTATTTACTTGCAGATTTTTTACACTGTGGCATTACTAGTTGATATTATGTTGTTTATGGGCACAAATAGGTACTTGGAATGGTAGGACTTCGGAGGAAGATATCTTTAGTAAATCTTAAGGGAGAGAAGATATCATTGAATTAAGCTTCTACTCTACCGCTATTTTAATTTTGATTGCTTATAGCATAGGTATTTCTATAGTTTATGTAAACCACAAAAGCAAGAATGCAACAAAATTAGCAGGTAACAAACACTGCTATTTCCTGAAGGAAGAGAATCACATAAATATTTTGTGCATCTCAAAAACTACGTTCCAAATAAAAAATTAACCACATCTCCTTTCTCATAACACATATTAGCTATATATTTTTACACAATAATCACCATCATTAGAAAAGATATTATAAAACTCCATTCAATTCAACCCAAATCCAAGTTAAAAGCTCTCAAAATAACACTCTCAAACAGGCAATTCATTATGAAACTGCAGCGAAATTCTCACCTAAAACAAATTAACAATTTTCAAACGTATCTAGTTTGGAATCTCTCCAATATTACATACGCTCTAATACGGTAGTTATATCACGTAGATATTGAAGCTGAGTATTGAAGATATATCATCTGCTCTTTAAATTATTTGACGTAAAATTTAATGTTGCCATCTAAGAATCTCTAGAAAGATCTAGAAAATATTCCCATTTTTATAATCTGTAGCGGTTTATTTTATTGCACTTTTTTGGTGGAAATTATTCGACAGTTATAAGTAATTATCAATATCTTATCTTATTTCTAGGAAGTTTTTATTTGAAAACTTAATATGGCGTAAAATAAATATTGACTGTGAAAAAGGGTTGTAGTTACGTAAGGGTGTAAATATTCAGTATTCACCGTATTTTATAATTATGCACATGTAAAGACTGAAATTTTGCTGAATTAATTTATTCTCCGAATTGTTTCGCAACAAAATTGCTTTTAAAAGTAATATGTAACTTTATAATTTCTATGTTATGAAAAATTCGAAAGGTATTTTAAAGTACCTATAGAAATTAAATATTGCTTATTTGACATTTTTATAGTTATGCATATTTATTTTGAAAGATGAACCTTCGTTGTTCTTTCAGATAAATTATTGTTAGTTGTTACTTATATCAAATATGGAATCCAAAACATAATAATTATTAATTAGTATCTAATCTGTGCCAAAACCTCTGTTTTTAACGCTTAAGTAAAACCAGAAGACTTCAGATAAATACTTGATATCTGACCCGACATTTAATTACAAAGATACGACATACAATTCAGGATGTACGCAATTGTCGACGTCATCAAAAATTCAAAATGGCGGGCGCTACGTGACAGCTGATAACTTTTTGCCGACATGCATAACAAATTAAAGGGGCTTGTGAATAGAATAATAAAACATGCAATATACTCGGATTTCACGTGAATATCGTATAATAGGGCTACAATTGATTCCGTTATCCCTTGGGTTCAGTTTTTTATTAATTTTGAAGCGGTTGCAGAATATATTTGCGCTAACATTTACTATCTGAAATACTTCTGAATATTGTTTTTGCTCTTCCAAAAGACCTTTATAAATGTTTTTTGTTTTATCAATAGTAAGAGCTAGCGCGCACGAGCAACTTTGTCTCCGCAACTATTTTGTCTCTCCCATCAATTTGTATGGGGAGTTGCGTCGCTACGTGCGCGCACTTTCATACTAGCCCATGGGTGGAGAGACAAAAAAGTTAGTGGCTAAGAGCCAGCGCGCACGAGCAACTTTGTCTCCGCAACTATTTTGTCTCCGCAACTATTTTGTCTCTCCACCCATGGGCTAGTATGAAAGTGCGCGCACGTAGCGACGCAACTCCCCATACAAATTGATGGGAGAGACAAAATAGTTGCGGAGACAAAGTTGCTCGTGCGCGCTAGCTCTAAATTGAAGCATTTTAAAAAGAGACTGTGCATAGGTGTCTAAAGATTAAACAACGTATAAATGAATATAAAATGGATAGGCTTCATATAGTGACTCGCACAAAAAGATCGCCGTCAAACGTTTTAACTATATTTTGACAGTAACAAAATCGACTCTAAAATTCGCTAGCCTTTTTTGTCCAACTATTTTGCAAAGTAACGTATATGGACACTGAAATAAAGGTGTTTTCATATAAAAATAACGTAGTAATTGAAGAAAATAGGCACCTAAATGTATATTAGGTACTATTTCTTATTCAAATACTGTTTATGATAAAATTCCATCTAATCGTACAGAAATGGAAAGAATTTTCACCTAACATCTCTGTTCTTTCCATTTTACCAGAAGAAAGTAATACCCTTAACACTTTGTTTGAAAATAAACCGCACAAAGCAGCGCACTCGTTTAAATTCCTTCACATAAAACATACAAAACGAATCAGCCACTTAAAAAATAGATTTAAACTGAATTCAGCTTGTATCCTTTCCTTATTTGCTGTAGAGTACTTGAAAGCGATAATTCAATTCTTTTTTTCAGCGGAATCCATTAAGGTTGGAAGTGCAATTTGTCTATGCGCGCCGTTTTAAAAGCTTTACTCGTTGAAAGCTTAAAAAAGCTTAATCTAAAGGAAACGCCAACTGCTGTTGAGAATAATGGACGTTTGGGTATTTTTTACCGATCCCAGTCATCGTTAGCGCGCCTAACAAAATACTGAAATCAGAAATGTTCACCACAATTATACATATATATACCTACTTTATTTTTTTTCCGCAAATGATATGCTACCAATTTCAAGATTACGTACTAATATTTCAGCTTTTTAAACGTTTAATAATAAAATACTAACACTGAGTATTTTTCAGGTAACAACATGTGCGCAAGTCACAAGAAATCCTCTCGCCGCGTGTGCCTATAGACATTCCTCGCTATCCGTAAACGGGGAACTGCAGCTACAGTCCCAGAGGTGTCGAGCCCCAAGTATGGCGATAGACACTGACATGGTGTCAGAGCTAGAACCATCCTCATCAGACTCCGGTGTGGCCACGCGCTGCGCTGTCGTCAAACCTCTCAAACTACGGATATGTCAACCCATATTCGGCAAAAAGTCGGAGAGAAAAGCGGAAAAACAACCATCTAAATCAGAATTAGAACCAGCACTGCCTAAGCAGCATAAACCCAGAGACCCAGAAAGGGAAAAGAGGAGATTAGCGAGAAAGAAAGAGAAACGAGCGACGTTAATCCTCGGTTTGATTATGGGCAGTTTTATAGCGTGCTGGCTGCCATTCTTTTTCCTGTACATTCTAAAAGCCGCGTGTAGACGTTGTGTTATACCGGGCAGTGCGTTCGCTATCGCCTTCTGGCTAGGTTACATGAATTCGGTACTAAATCCGGTCATTTACACGATCTTCAACAAGGATTTCCGAAGAGCGTTCAGACGGATACTGTTCAAGTGATGTTTGGCTTACCTGTGCTGCTACAGATGTGTCGCCAACAGGATTCTGTTGGCACAACAACGGGCAGTACCAGGTCTTTACAATATGCGTTGATCGGATTATATACTATATGTTCTATAGCCTCTGGGAAGACACACAGAATCTTTCGATCCCGACTGATATTATGTTTTGGAGTAAAAATAGCAATACTAAATGATATAGCTTTTTGTATGGACAACAATTTGTATATTGGAAATCTCAATAGTTTTCATAATCACTTGATAATCTGCCGTGTTGGTTTTTCTTACTTATGATATCTGTGTAGCATCTCAGAGGGAATTTAGTTGAATTATTAATATCTGCTGTGGAATTGTTTAGGAATTGATATTTTATTCACGTTATAACAGCATGTTGCAATATTTATTTCATGGAATAAAGTGGACATAGAATTTGTACTACGAGAGATATTCAGAGAGCGCTTGCATATAAAATAAATTCAATTCGAGCCCGCGCCAATCAAAAAAGAAAATCATCGATGACAGCTGTTCGCATATGTCATCCTACTTGCACATAATATGCGACAGGTGTCATGCTGTCTCGCTCGCACTTACAGACGTGATGATTATTTTATGGCGCGGGTTGTAAAAGAAAATTAGACGTAAAAATTTAAATTACTCGAATCATGTACAATATTATTAGTAAAATTTAAAAAATATTTAATACCTATTCATTATAAAATAGGCGATTACCACATCATTCTGCATATTATTAAATAACATTTAGTTAATAAATACATATATACATTATTACCATAAACTATTTATTGTAAACAAACTATATTTAACTAAAATGATATATTTACAGATTCCTATAAACTAATAATTATTGTCTACATCAGTTTGTTTTATTTATTATTTAGTTTTAAGAATCTTTAAGAATGTTATTAGCTTTTCGATTATTATGTTTTTTGTTTGTAAAAAAGACAATTTTTATTTGTTATAAACATTTTTAAAATAGCTGATTCTATTTGTTATATATAGCATAACTAAATACTATCGGTAGTTAATTTTATAGAAAATATATATGGTATTCATTCGCTGATTATTTATTACTTAATATATTATGTATAAATAAATATTATATATTTATTAGTTCGACCTGAAGTTACTATTAAAATTACCAATTTCTTTTTGTATAGTATATATTTCGTAGGTGTTTGAATACTAAAATTTAATAAGATCAAAATATTGTAAAGACGACTTGTCAAATACTGTATTTTGTGAGATTTTTCCAGCGTCTTTTTCTTTTTTAGAACAGAAAAAATGTAGAGTATCCAGTGTGTTCATATTTCTTGTATTAAATTATGGCGTTGAAAAAACTCACAAAAATAGTGTCCCATTAATGACTGTGCCTCCGTGCCTATCCAATGCACTTAAAAATATGCACCTTACTTATTTTAAGTGAAAACTTACACGCTGGTTTGCTTATTACTTAACACACACTTATTTATCAACTATATTTTTTTGTATCTTTTCCATGACAACCCATCAAAATCGGTTCAATGATTTAGCAGTTCAAGTACTATAGGTAAAATTGTATCTTTTCACTGTTATACTCATATGGGTAATATAAATAAGTTCGTTTTAACAATTGAAATAAAATAACCTTCTCATTCCATATATTTATATGACCAAATAAATATTAGACATACTTATAATGTAAAAGTTGCTAATGAACAAATCGGCGTGTAAGCATTACCTTATTAATTTTATAATTTAGAATATTACGAAAACGGGCTGGCTGTGCGTGTGTGTGTGTTTGTGTAAAATGTAAAAAATATTTCTAAATTAATAATTATTAATTATTGAATGAATAAGAGCTCTCTCCCTTCGTTAATCTTGGGGATTTCATGAACCATAATATGCCAACAAGAATAGTGTCATTTTTCCATAATAATTAATTGATGACACTAGAAAGTGTTTTGCGTGTGTGTATGTATGAGTGAGTTAAACACTCATGTATACGCTTATGTATGTGTGCGTGTTGATTTGTCCTTATAAGATTTAATTGTGTTTTATAGACAAAGAAGGATGTAAAACAAGATAATTGTACAAAGTTCCCAGCCCGTTTTCGTATTTAAATAGAAATATATTTTTTCTTGTCAGCGCTGGTCGCAAAAAATTTCGTGATTTACTTAGCATAAGATAGATATAATCTTGTAATAATACCAAAATGAACACCAAATTCTTTGTAAATTTTCTAATCTTATGAATAGTATAAATTCAATATATCTAAAGTATACGCCTAGTAAATTAATTAATCGCATCTGTATATAGCTTATTAACAACTATTTTGCTTTACATTAGACAATTTTAAACGGTTTTCGTTCATTGAACCTACCTATGACTGAATGTAGCTATACGTATTCCTTCTGTAAATAAATATAACTATTGTTAATTAAAAAAAAATAATTTATAATAATTAGTGAAAAAACAACGACAATTTAATTCTAAATTAACAAATAGATTCTTATAGCTATATTCTATAATAATTATAAATGAAAATTACAAAATGTTAGTTACCATTGTTAAAATTTCTAGCATAGTGTACTGACGAAAAAGCAATAGCAATCGTTTATGTTTTGTTTCAATAAATTTTTCATATTGTCTTCCAAGGTATGTGTGATCTGATATAATGTCATTCCTTAAGTTAACGAACACCAATAAACGTCTGTATCGCACGTAAGTATATATTTTAGTATTAATCATAATTATTAAGATTCGAAACAGATTGTCTGGGATGGCATAATAATGCAACGAGCCCATGCTTTTTATGTCAATCCCACATAAATATATCGGAATATATGTCTAATTCATTTGGACATTGTTTCCGAATAGCGAACGCAATAATTGAAACCCTTATTTATATCAAGTTTTAAATTATACAGGTTTTGTACAGTTCTAAATTATATACTTCTTATAGCGTAAATAGCGAATTTTGAGACACTACATTAAAGTTTACTAGATTACCCTATAGTATATTCCTTAATAATTAGAAAATGTTCAATAAAATTGTTCTAAATCTTAAATTACTATTTATAATAATAATGTTACGCTATGAAATAATTTGTTGATTATTTAATCTTGCGTCTGTGTTATGTTTAAAATTCTTTTAAAGTGTAATTAATATACGATTAATTCCCACAAATGTAAATGAAAAGATTATACGAAGTACCAATATACAATTTTAATCTTTATTCTATCGTTTTATTTTAACACTAACTGACCTGACCTTTAAACATTACTAACGAATAACGGTATACTTAGCATACATTTAATACAATACACCCTTATAAATATAAGGATTAGCAACATAATATATCACTGAAACCCATGCTGAAACTAATTTATCAATATTATTTACAATCATTTCACCCAAAGACACAAACTAGCCATTGAAATTACACATTAGAAATGAGAAACTTGATATTTGTACAAGAATATTTAGCGGTCCAATTACTCACACAGTTAATGCCAATTTCACAATGGGCAGCGTTGGCCCAACAAATAATCGTCAATGTTTGCCGCTAGTAAGGCGTTTATGAATTAACATCTACAATGACATTTAGGCCCTCTACACTATCGTGATTGCCTCTACTCGCCCAACGATGACCATTGTGAAGAGGGCCCATAATACACAAAATAAATAAGCTTTAATATAAGCATTGATACAAATCAATACTAATCACAATCAATTCTGCCAATATTCCCCTTCCTCTACAACAAACCACAAAACAGAACCAACAGGCCCAAATTACTTTGAAGAAACTACAGAACTTCAAAACATGTATTCGTATATATAAATACAAGTACGTTACATGCGAACATTGAAATCTAATTTTCAATTACTGGTGCAAGTTGCGGGGACTATTTCCCTTGTGGGGATCGCTACAACTGTTTGGACATACGGGCTTGGAAAACGATTTGTATTAATTTATATACATATTTAATTTACAGTCTAAAAAATTACAAAACAGATAATAATAACAAAAAAATATTGCACTAATAGTGGTATCCTTAGTGGTATCAGACCACTATTAGTGCAATATTTTTTTGTAATTTCGAATATTAAAAAACTGAAGAAATTTATTTGATCGCGCTTTTCTCAAGAACTACAGGTTTGAATAGAAGATTTTTGTGTTAGATTTATAAAGAAAAACTATATCACGCTACGACCAATAGGAGCATATCAACAATGAAAAATATTGCAAAAATTGACAAAATATTCCTTTTTAGAGTAAACGTAGCATGAATCAGTTCGTAGTACATAAATACATATGTACATACATGATATTATGTTCAACTATATTATATTGTTAATTTGCTCCAGCAAATGTATATCTTACATTTACTGCTGCAATAATATCTTAGTTGTCTCGTAAGTATTTCAGAGCGTTCATATACCGAGATGATACACCGTTGTTTTCGTATAACAATGCAGATTTGTCGAATGTAGGTATATTTCACTATTGCATTGTAAATTCAAATACAGGTGAGAGTTTCATGGTAACACGTACAGATAAGATTTCTTATTGTGATTTTCTACCACCAGACGTTAATCTTCTTATATATAAAAATGAATCGCAAAATGTGTTGGTAAGCGCATAACTCGAGAACGGCTGAACCGATTTCGATAATTCTTTTTTTATTATATTCCCTCCCCCCGGACCTCGATACGGAATAGACGTGCCTCAGATTATTGCCAGTTTGTTTAAAATATTAAATTAATCATTTTAAGTTAAAAAATCCAAGTGAAAAAATAGGAGTGCATAAGTTGTGAGAAGTTATTCGGGCTATCGTCTTTGACCTCCTTCTAGCCTGTGCGCCTGGTACCCAGCCGCTACGGTACGTGTTAAACTCCGCCCAATACCCCGCCCATCTGCTGCCTGCGCGTGCGCCGCCCTTACCGAAGCGAGCCAATCAAGCCCGCCCCGCTGCTTACTGTCTTACCAGTGGTTAGTGATAATTATCCAATAACTTTCTTTGATTGCTGTGCGCCTGGTATCGTGAGAACTTAGTCGGTGAAGTTGACGTTATTTTATCTATTTATTCTAATTATTTTTGAAAAACGAACTATGCAACGTACACCGCCAAAATCATCGGAAGGCGATTCAAGCGCTTCATCTGGTCCGAGGTCGAAGCGCCAGCGGCCCAGCAACTCACCCGTACAATATATAGATAAACAGGATGAAATTTTGGCCATGGTTTCGAAGGTTCTATCTGAAATAGCCGAATTGCGTAAGTCGAATACCGAAATGAAGACATCATTAGAGTTCTTATCACAGCAGTATGATGAATTGACCGGTAAAATTAAGACCTTGCAAGACGAACAGAAATCAGATCGAGCGCAAATAAGATTTCTTGAAACTAAGATCGAAAGTTTGCATAGAAACGCTCGTTTAACTTGCGTGGAAATACGCAATGTTCCTGCTACTGAAAACGAAAAAAAAGATGATCTACTTCGTATGGTGCAAAGTCTTAACAACAACTTACAACTCAACATTGATTCTAGCCAAATTCGTGACATTTATCGATCGAAATCTAAGACTAATAATAAACCCATCACCGTAGAATTTAACAACATTTTATGTCGAGATCAATTCCTTACGACCGTGAAAAAATACAACAAAAATAATATTAACAACAGAATAAACTCGTCCCTACTTGGAATACTGGGACAGAAAGCTCAGGTATATATTTCCGAAAGTCTGATTCCCCAAACCAAACGATTGTATATGAAAACTAAGGATTTGGCTAAACACAAAAACTTCAAATACTGCTGGACTTCTCACGGATACGTTTATTTAAGACTTAATGATGGCAGTCCTCTTATTCGCATAAGCTCTGAAGATGACCTGCTTAAGCTTAAAGCCGATTGACTATATACTGTTATAAATCGTAACTTATTAACACTTTTAAGTCCGTTAATTTTAATATCTATAATAATTAAGCCGAAACATTGTAACTATAATACGATCTTTTTGCTCATTTTTATTATTTTATTTATACTGTGTTCCATACTCTTATATTTGTTAATTAGCACTTACTATAAGAAATTAATTATTTTTATGTCTAAACATCATTCTAAGTGGTTTGAAATTGTTAATATATTGATTTTAATGTCAAAGACTTTTTATAATTCGTTAAAAATGTCAATCTTTGACACACTAAACACTTCACACTTTAAACAAATACACAACATTTTTACAAGTAACATACAAAATATACATGCGTGTGGTTTGAATTCGTCAATGAAATATAAAATTATCTTAAAGCTTCAAAGAGTAAAGGTTTCCATTTCTTCACAATTTAATCATTTATTTAGTCTAATGTATTTATCACTTATTTTTACAATTTGTTACATGAGGTTCATTGCAACTTTCACATTTGTTGTCCTAGTCAAGTTATATTCTGCTCTGGTTTCTTTGAATATATCTACAAACACTAATATGTTTGTTAAGTCTATGATTTATAAGCCCAATAGTATTTTTTATTCAATCAATTTTAATGGCTAATACTCACTTAATCGAATTAAATTCTGATCTAGATAATTATAATGTCTCTAAAGCCCAAGTATGCAATATAGATCAAATTGTTGAAATTATTAACAAGCGAACATGTAAACTCACCATCCTGTCCCAGAATATTCGTAGTATTTCAAAAAACCTGCCGCAATTGGAAATATTCTTAAGGCAGTCAGTTATAGATATGGACGTCATTGTTCTTACAGAGTGTTGGTTGAAACATCTCGCAAGTGTACCGTCTTTACCTGGATACAACTCGTATGCCACACTAAATTGTAAATCGCAAAATGAAGGAGTAGTTGTATACTTACGTGACACTATAGCTGGTTGCTCTGTTTCAGAAAAAATATTACTTGATGCCAATGCTTTGCTTATTCAATTAAACTCCTGCACTATAATAATAGCTATTTACAGATCCCCGGCTTGTCGAAATATTGACAGATTCTTGGAGTCACTGAATAACCTTTTAGCAACGTTTACATCTTTTAAAAATGTCATTATCATGGGTGATATAAACATAAATATAACTGAGTGCAGCACTGATGCAAGAATGGATGATTACTTGAACATGATGTCAATGTATGGACTTTTACCTGCTCATAGGCTCCCGACACGTGGAAATAGCTCACTCGATCATGTTATCTTGAAATCGAACCTTCCATGTAACACCATCGTTGTTAATTCCTCAGTTACAGACCATTCTGCTGTAATTCTTTGGATGGAACACATAAAAATTAAAAAGAGTAATTCGATAGAGTTAGTGAAAATTGACTATGATATTGTTTCGAATGAAATAAAAAATAATAATTTCAATGATATACTACAGTTAACTGATGTAAACTTAGCTGCTGACGCTCTAATTAAATATCTACAAAAATTAATACAAACTAATGTCATATACAAAGTGATTTCAAGAAATTACGTTCCTCGGAAACCGTGGATAACACCGGGTCTTTTAAGATGTATAAGAAACAGAGACAAGATGCACTTGAAACTGAAACAACAGCCCAATAATCAGACTTTAAGAATCACTTACTCCCGATATAGAAATTTCTGTACCAATATTTTAAGAAAGGTTAAAAACGCATATGAAAGAGCTGAACTAAACAAATGTAAGAGAAATGACAAACAAACCTGGAAACTCATTAAAAAATTTGCTAATATGACCCCAATTGAATGTGACAATCAGAAATTAATAAAATTTAATCAAACGCTGGATGATGTCAATAAATATTTTGCAAATATAGGTAAAACTATGGCTGAAAACTTAATTAAAGATTCCAATAACAATGACAACAATAATCTTAATTCTAATAATCAACAAATTCCTTGTGCATCTATGGGTTTGAGAGACACGGATGTCTATGAAATGACTGAAATTTTCAACGGCCTTAAGAATAATTCTACAGGTTATGATAATATACCCTCAAACATATTTAAGCTGAATAAAGAGTACCTTGTTCCTGTCATGGTCCATATATGTAATCTGTCATTAAGATGCGGAGTATTTCCAGACGCTTTCAAAATTGCTTTGATTCGTCCTATTCATAAATCAGGAGACCAAGATCGAGTTGATAATTTTCGTCCAATAGCTATGCTGCCTATAATGTCGAAAATCCTAGAAAAAATTATTAACTCAAGGCTCTACGAGTTTTTACATAAGACTAATTTCTTCTCGATGCATCAATATGGTTTCCTGAGAGGCAAATCCACCAAAGACGCTATAGCTGATTTGACGAATCACATTATTAGTAATCTCGACAGCAAAAAAAAATGCATTGGTGTATTCCTGGATCTGGCTAAAGCCTTTGATACGGTTTCAATACCTATCCTTTTAATGAAACTTGAACGAGCTGGTGTTCGAGGATTACCATTGCAACTACTCGCAAGTTACCTAACAGACCGTAAACAGATGGTAAAGATTGGAAGTGAAGTAAGTTCAATGCATACCGTATCTTATGGTGTACCACAGGGTAGTGTGCTCGGTCCGACGTTGTTCCTCGTATACATAAACGAACTTTCCAATCTGACCCTATCTAACGGCCATGTTGTTTCATTTGCTGATGATACTGCCATCGTATTTAGTGGTAATGACTGGAACAGCACAAAAAAATCTGCAGAGGATGGACTGGCAATAGTTATGTCTTGGTTAAGTCAAAACATTTTAACCATCAATCTAAATAAAACAAAATACTTAACCTTCTCTTTGTACAAGTGTTCACAGCCGAAAGAACTCACTATAACATCACATACTTGTAAGACATTCAACTATCCACAAGAAAATAAATCGTGCGAGTGTAAGATATTAGAAAGTGCTCTTACCATCAAATACTTAGGTGTTCACTTAGATAACCAACTAACCTGGAAGTATCACATTCAAACTCTGGCATCACGCACTCGCAAACTAATGGTCATATTCAGGAAGCTTCGCGACATCGCTGACATAGATATCTTAAAAAAAGTATATTTTGCCATTGGTCAATCGATTCTAAGTTATTGTATTCAAGTATGGGGCGGAGCAGCAAAAACGCACATGCTCAAGATTGAAAGAGCGCAACGAGCAGTTCTCAAAGTAATGATGGCTAAGCCAATGCTCTACCCTACCTTAACACTTTACAATGATTGTAACCTCCTCTCTGTCAGGAAACTTTATATATTGGACTGTGTTCTAGGCACTCATAACTTGGCAGCTCGACATACAAATCATACTGAAAAAAGACGTAATGATAGAATCTTTAACTTACCTCTAGTTCATACTGTGTCAGCTAAGCGTTGTCCCGCCTATATGGGTCCTTTGCTCTATAATAAAGTAAATAAAATATTAAATATCCGCAACATGACATATTTTAACCTAAAAAATAAAACCACAAGCATGTTACTTACCTTATCATACGTAGAAACCGAAGAATTGCTAAAATTATGAACTAATAATGTGTAATAATGTTAATTGTGTAATAATATATTATTATAATGTAATGTGTAATAATTTATTGTGTAAAAATGTAATTTGTATAAATCTAACTTTTTTTTAAATCAAATGTATTAGGTATGTAAACCTTATCTATTACTATATTATGCACGTATCCTCGTACACACTCACACCTACACACTCACACACACACACACACACACACACACACACACACACATACTCACGTTACTATCTTTACCTACGTTTTTACTCACGTTATAATGGCACTGTGTCATAGGAGTGGAAAGCGTCGATCGCCTATAGCACAGGTCTAGTACCTAGTTTAGGCGATCGTCGTGTCTCATGTATGTAAACTTTTTATAATGTGGGTCCAAATAAATATTTTTCATTTCATTTTTCATTTCATTCCTTGAAGTACGAGGATGGTTTTTATGTAGAGAAAACGTAAATATGTACCACGGGCGAAGCCGGGGCGGACCGCTAGTAACTTAATAATATTCGCTCGTGTTGGTAATCAATTATTATAAGCAGATCATACCAATATTTTTTTTATTATTCACACAAGTAGGCAAGAGAGACAGTAATAAAAATGTTCTCCATTTAATTACTACATCGACGATCATGTTATATCTAAAATCCAATAATTTATAGATATAAAAAACGCTACTTTAAAAACAAAACAACACAATTAAGCGCATACATACGCAATGTGCATGATGAATATAATGTGCAACTTTTGCATTAAATTGTAATAAAACATAACAATACAAAGAACACTCATACAACTTACCTCTATCGTAGACCATGAATGTAGACCAGCAAACCATTCCTTTTACAATCGTAGATAACCGTTCATGTTTTCAATATTTAAATAAGTCAAGGAAATATAAATATTTTATTTTTATTCTTAATACTCCCGAACCGTGTGTCCACTAGACCTATCTATAGCCCATTGTGAAACTTACAAGAAACTAGCTCCATATCGATTGGAGATTCTGACGACGTTATTGTACGAATGCTTTTGTTTGTGTGTTCGTGTTTACCCTGAAACTTCATGAGCGGTTACTGGAACTATTTTGAATTAAGGCTCTATTTGTTAACCGATTTCCAGAGGTTCTGATGGGTCTGTATGTGATAGGAATTGTGGAATATTCACAATTAGGACTTTGAAATAATGTTCAAATTGTTACAAGGAAGTTTGTAATGGGTATTTGTATTGCGTATGGTTGTAATACTTTTTATTCAGTCATATATACCTACTAGCGGTTCGCCCCGGCTTCGCCCGTGGTACCTACATGTTTACGTTTTTTTTTCATAAAAACTATCCTATCTCTCAAGTTGGATCGAACTGCACATGGTGTGCGAATTTTATTATAATCGGTTAGGAGTCCATTGAGGACAAACATTGTGACACTAGATTTATATATATTAAGATTTAAACTACAGGAACGACTCACGAGACATGCCATTTTTGAAAAGGGTTTGGTACCTTAAAATATTTGAACGTTGTAATAATTATAGAACATTATTTTAATGTTATAATGTTATTGAACTTGTACTTTGTAGAGTATTGGGCAAATAAGTTTCACATCTATTTCACTGATCGATTTTGGAGTAGATAAGTGCCTTTAATCAGCCCTCTACGCTCTGACGATCTTTGCTTAACTTACTGCTATCAAGTTATTGTTAAGGAATGCACTTTGCAATTGCTTCATCCGGAGGACAAGACAACTTCTTGTTAACAAAATTATTAAATAAAATCACTGAACCCTGGATACTATCAGAGTGTTTTGATCTATAATAGTGATAAACCACCAACGTGATAGTAAGTTAGTTGGCAACGAGCTATCTAGTCAATAGCTAAAAAATCTCAGAACACCTGTACAAAACTTGACACTGGTAGAATCCGTCCTCGAGATCGAGAGTAGCCATTCAAGAAGAGAAAGTCAGTCAGTCACACACGCATTGAATCAAAAAGCTATAATTATTTATAGTTTAAAAAAACTAAAACAAATGCGCTTAATACTCAGGAAATTATTGTATCGTCACCGACTTTTGATAAGTATACAAAAGTTTGAATTAAATCTGACCGTTTAAAGTGGGTCAAAATCGAGTCTAGAGTAGTCAGTTGACATACAATAATGGGTGAAGCTAATAAAAGCGTGTTAATAAGAAGTCAGTCAGTCGTCAGTCAGTAAATACATTAAACACACCAGGTACAGGCACATACAAACTAAGTATTCTTTACACGCGTTCATTAATATCACACATATGAAAGACTGAGTTACATTACAGAATTGATTGCCTCCGAGAGGCGTGAAACAATTCCGTGTTATTAACATAACTTTCCCAATGAAAATATATTATTCCCAACGGTACGTTGGATAATTTAATTTTCATATTTTCGCTAAGTTCGGATTAATTTCCTTAACTTATTTTTATGGCTCGGTACTGCAGTGCGCGGCACATTTTCCGATAGAGTTTGTTCTGAACTTATTCATACCTTTTCGTGATTTTAATGAAGTGGCGAAATAGCTGGTTAAAGGTGGATTTGAAGCAAAGAGTTGTAGGTTTGATTAATTAAAATATGAGATCATAAAAGATTTGATGATATGTATAAAATATAATATCTATGTTTTATAGTACCTATATGTTTAACAATTAATAATATTTCCTTGTACCTTGAAACATTTTATACCGATTCGGAATAACCTCTGACAATCGGACGATTCGGAAAACCTTGTGTATTAGATGATTAACCTTATAATAAGATAGATACATTTTCATTAATTAACGTTTTTGATCTAATAACAATTTTAACAAGATGCAGAATTAAATGCAGTAAGAAGCACTTATTATTTACCATCAATTCTAAATTCCTCTTCTTCCAAATTACACTACCTCAGATTTTCCTAGCTCTATCTCTTAAGATCAATGATTTAATGAAGATTTCCTGAAACTAGATCATTATAAATTGCATTGAAACGTCACGCTCAAGCTGTGTAAGGTATTCATTGCTTTTAAAATTCTGGGAAAATCGTTGGCCTTTCAGTTATATCTAGGTTATGAAAAATCACTACATAGTATAAAACAAAGTCGCTTTCTCTGACCCTATGTATGCTTAAATTTTTAAAACTACGCAACGGATTTTGATATGGTTTTTTTTTATAGATAGAGTGATTCAAGAGGAAGGATTTAGTATATAATTTATTATGTTTTAGACAAAGCGGGCGAAGCCGCGGGCGGAATGATAGTAGTTTATAAACCAAAAATGGACTTAGAATATCAGATCGAAAAGGATTTTATTTCACGAAGTGGGAAAAATTGGCATTATAACATAAAAATAAATAATATTTATTAAAGTGAAACTTTTATTACATCGTCTCAAACTTTTTGGTCTGTGTAGCGCATGTCGCGTGACGGTCGGCTGCCGAGTAGGTATAAAGCAGTGTTCGGAACCGTTCGAACAGTTTCACTTTTACCGTGGTTTCATAAACACAACATTTATTTTCTGTCTGAGTTGTTTTATGTGGCTGAAACGAAGTCCTTCCTGAAATGGTAAAATGTGTCAATATATTTTCTTAGACTTAGAAGTAGTTCAAGGAAGAAAACATATGTTTAGCACTTGATAATGTCCTAATAACTTCAAAATATTTTCTTACCATAAAATACAGTCAGAATTTTTATATTCGAACCTTATTCCTGCTATAAACACATTCAACGTAAACTATTTATAATATCAGTATCCTATTCAACTTACAAAAGTAACTTATTCTTTTCTAAATTACCTGTCCCTTCCAGTACTCTATATCATTCTAGACATCAAAGATGACGTAGCACTCGTGCACAATGTTCCCATTCAGGGAGCACGCTCCGGCGGCGCGTTTATGAACTTTTTAATTTAAATTTTGGCACTTCATTTCGCCCGTTTGAGTTCTAACGCGCCACTGATCTATGTGACTGGATGTGACATGTGATTATATTTTGTTTGTTTGAGTTTCATGTTATCTGGGTTCTTGTGTTTAGTTCGTGTTAGTTTTATTCCCTCGATTATAATATAATATATTCCTGAATTATGCATATAACGTTATTAATTATGCAAATAAGATGTATAGACTTATAGTGTTGGTGTAGATCTAGGTTAGAAAATATAACTATATCGTTGCTAAATTCGTTTATTCCATTACATATTGACTATGTTACTTTTCCATGTACCTATTGTCTTATCTATATTCTGTAATCTTTGTTTTCTTTTATTCAGGTCTCTTTGCTCGCTCGTAGGCTACATCGTCCTCATCTTCATAGTTGACGATGAAACATTGACACCATTTTAAACCTGTACCAAATAAACTATGCTAATAATATAATAAAGCTGAAGAGTTTGTTTGTTTTTTTGTTTGAACGCGCTAATCTCAGGAACTACTGGTCTATAGTAGGTATAATATAATATGTATTATCATCACGCTAAACAGGAGTGGAGCCACGCGGGTGAAACCGCGAAGAATTAATTTAATATTCTGTTTCAAAACTTGATTTTTTTGCTTGAATCAAAGAATTTAAAAAACCTATTTTTATACCTTACCTTTAACACACAAGGGTAAGCAAGATAGGCAGGGTAATAAAACGGATGGGTAACAGCATAATTGTGGCACACAGACACAGAAACACATTCAATTTTATTTGATTTTTGTTGTTGTTTTAAATTGAATTATTTTTATCACATTTTTGTAAGTACTGATCGATCAATGTCACGCTTGACAGAAGTTTAAGAAAAGTAGAATAAAAAGAATTTCAAGAATTATAAAAAAAATACAAACAATTAACTAGGTTACGCGAAAAATTCTTATTTCTAAAGTCCCGTTCCTATTGGGGAATCTAAAAAAAGGATCAAGAGGCTATTTTATCTACTTTTCACGTAAAAATTAAAATTGAAAGCATCTTATCAAAATACTTTTAAAGAATATAAATTAGTTAGTTATCAACAAGAATATTTATTCTTCTCGGCTCAGAAGAAGCGGAAAACATTGCTAGTTTAAATAGATGATTATTCAAAACCAGTAGCAAAAGTAGCCACGCATAAAAATAAGTTTTACGTTATAGTTCAACATTTTATAACAACCATAACATGTAAATAGAAGCGATAAATCCAGTTAATTACGTAAACCAGCCCGCGATATTATTATTTACAATTAGCCCGTATTGAAGTTAACGCGAATTCACTTAAGCATTAAGTTAGGAGTCAACTTCAACGGAAGTTAATAACTCGACAAATCAGAGCTTCAAGTTTTAATTAATTTAATATCACGATATTATTGCCGCGGTATTTAACGATTAATTCTGTACTGAATAATGCGGTATTAAGATTTCTAACAAACGAGAAAATAATGTTGGTATTGAGTGGGATTTCTGAACGTTTGTTAGAAAATAATGTTGGTATTGAGTGGGATTTCTGAACGTTT
>CAJQZN010038753.1:0-16573 GCA_907164685.1 Colias eurytheme | reverse complement strand
AAAAATTTGTCAAATTGTAGCTAACCCAATATCTCAACGAAAAAAAATAATCAGCTGGTTACAACATGGTGTATTATACGTCAGCTGGTGTCTCGAACATGAAAGTTAAATTTAAAGAAAAAATTATTTTCCGTGATTTCCTCTCAAACAAAAATTTACCTAATGATAGCTTATATGTAACTATGGATAAATATATAGGTCAGCTGGCTGTATCTTGGTGGAAAAACCGTCAGCTGATACGGGAGGCTACAACCGCTCTTCCCCCCAACCGAGCTCCAGCTGACGTTCACGAGGCTTCATAATACTATACTTTGATGCATTTTACTAATTACCGCTTGAGAGGAACTTGGTCATAAAATCTGTTCCTGGCTCCCGTACTATAATTCTGTTACTAATTTCATCAAAATCAGAGCGTAACAAGACAAATAGCACACAGAGTAATATTCACATTTATTAAAAGTTACTTTATTCAAAAGAACGAAGCGTATTTGACATTTCTTTATCGTATAACGGGAGAGTAATCTGTTTCCATTTTTTCTTCTGCTCACTGGATTCATACTGAAAGTCGACATTTCCAGAGATATTTATGTATAAATAAACAAAGGTAAGGAACGGGTGTGAAACGTACCTAAGCATTGTCCTTGTAAAATAAGCGAAGCGTGTTATGTCGCTTTTGAGGGCACTTCCCGTATAGTCCGACCGGCGTATGTTGATCCTTGAATTATTACTTGAATGTTTTTAAATGTTTTTAATGCGCTTTTTATTGTGTTGAAATTTAATGTCTGTTTGTGGAAATTTAATGTGCGGTAAGAATGGAGTTATGTATTTTGAGGCTTTATTAAATGATATTGAAAGAAAAATGCTACTGTACCAGACTGAATACTGAACAATTTAATGATTAAAATCCATAAAAACGTAATCATGTACCCATTGTTTCTCATATATTATAACATTAACACTTTAACATACAGACTACAAATAAATATATTTTGTATGTGGTTTTTGCTATATTGTAAATTAGTATCTCAAAAGTGATTTAAGTTCCGAAATTGCTATCTCGATTAAATGATAACCATCTTAAACAAGAACGAATAATTAAGGAATAAGGAAGAATAGGCTCTTTCCACCAAGTTCAACACTCCAGAATAAATACCACTTTAATAATTAATACCATTATCACTGTATCTTTAATTAAACGACCAATTTATATTTTAATGGCGTTCCCTTCGCAAAGAACTTGGTTTTCTTAATGTATTTTGGCAAGGATATTCAGTGAAGTAGCCAAATTGGATGATATAGAAATTTAAGATGTCATTTGGGAACACTTGATATTATTGCCCTACAATTCCTTTATTTCGTGTAAGGAATAGAAATTGTCTTCAATGTTTTCATTAGAATCATTATCAATAATCATTAGATTGTATTTGTATTAAAGTGAAGTCGCGTGTTCCCTAGTGGGGTAAGGGGCAGATGCATTATGCATACGTCTGTTTCACTAATCGATTTTTCTTTAGGGACAAGTAGGTGATCAACCTTCTGTGTCCTGCCAAACTAAGATATTTTTTTTTCGTCTACACCGGGAATCGAACCCAGGACCACTCGGTTCTACGCTCACGCTTTAACCACTGTATTTGTATCGACTTGTTCAATTAAAATATATTCTTGTTATTCATATAGTTTAGTAAATAATTTTACCCACATTTCGGGTCATTCGTAACAGGCTGGCGGTTCTACAGGGGTACGCAATGACAAAAAGAAAAATGATGGTCAGAACGCTGATACCGGATACCTTAAGATACTGTAATATAAAATATTACAGTATCTTAAGATAAAATATTATAGTATCTTCACCGTGTGTGACGCGCTTTATATTTTAGCAATATACAGTAATTATTGGGAGTATGTTGATCACTGATCTGATGTTTTAGAATATTCCTTTGTTCATATTATATTAGAATTTAACATTTATAATTATAATTAATATCTAGATACGTCATGTGGTTTCTTTGTGTGAAATGTAAAATAGGTTTAAGCTATGTTTAATATATTCGTTTTTGTATGAGGGTGAAATAGATACACGTGTTTTAATAATAATCAAACTCGTACATGTTGTATATAATATATTATAGATTTTACCTGTAAAATAATAATTTAAAAGTTCCAGAGCTTATATGGTACAGACAATCAAACATACCTACACTATTTACTACAAATGAATACGATTAAGTTTTAGTCGTGGATTATTTACGTCAATTAGTAATACGTTATTAAAAAGAAAAAACAAAAGCATAAAATACAGTTTAAAAAGTGCAAATATGTTGGTGCAGAAAACAACTCAGACCATAGATAAGTGCAGACTACAAACTGGATAATTTTTGCCCTAGCTGTTTCAAACGCTCAAAACTTACACAGTACAATAATTAACCCCTAACTCCTGATACAAGAAAAGCGTGCATCACACCTATACATAGAGTCGTAAATAGCATAGCAAGTTCTCAAAGTGAACTAGCTCGCCTTTTGAAATCTATTTCCTATTGTATTGCTACTTATGACTTCAAAGCAAACCTGAACTTGGATCTACGTGTCTCGCTTAGAAGCTGCGTTGTTTTACCAAAGCCGTGACACTTCGTTCGTACAAATTGCTTTTAATATATTATATTGGTTATGCAGGGTTGTCAACACCTGAAAATTGTAATTATGAAAAATAGGGTTGACAACACCTGAAATTTGTGGTTATGAAAAATAGGGTTGTCAACACGTGAAAATTTTAGTTATGAAAAATTGCGTTTGCAAAAAAGGTGTTGCAAATTGGATAGCGAAACTTGAAAATAGCTGTCTATGATAAAAGCCACAGTGATATCTCATTTAAAATGGAAAAAAGGTTTTGTATTCATAGTGAAAAACATATTTTTTGAGTGCTCTTTCTATTCTATTATATAGAAACTTGCTAGAATAATTTAAAATGTTCAACATATTCCCGGTATTACAAAGTTATTCTAACTCTTTGTTCGATAAATAAGCTTACGAGACTCAATAAAAATTTTCGTTCCAAGAATATGGGATTGCTTAGCTAGATCCGATTAAGGTGCTTCAGTCTTTCTAAAAGTGATGAAAGTAAAATTGACTTTTACAATATTGGATTTGCAGTTAATTGCTATCTGTGTTAGTTAGAACTTTATTCTTAATTTAATTAATTAGCAAAACTAGATCTGCGTTTTTTGTTTAAAAATAATTTTTAAAAGGGTTTTTTGTATTCCAATGCATAATATAGAACACAAAGTAATTATTTGATTTTTATAAATTGGGATATTTAAAGTTTTTTGTTACGTAACAGGACGTCCTGAAAAGGTCATAATGGAGAGAACAGATTAGTGATATTATAGTCATGTTAAATGAGAATCGATCGATATTCTAAACCAAAGTTTCACTTCTAACACTTAATCTAGTTTCTGCAGCAAAAATTCATCAATTTGCTCATCATTCCAAAATATATTATGTATGCCCCTAATTTATCACAATATTAATTACTTTATCAAGTGTTTGTTGCCGAGAAACAGGAATTGAACTCAAAATTAATACTACAAAAGTGTTAGCGATATTTCATAACATGACAAAATAACGTGTTCTGTAATAAATTTACTGAGTTAATAATATTGCGAAAAAACAGAGGTTTCAAGGGTCTGTTGAACGTCACTATAAATTAAATATTGTGAGCTGAAGAGAAGATAGTGTATCGATTTTATTCGCCATTCTGTATGCTTCAAATGTAGGTGAAATATTATAGCTTTCGATATAAGTACCTACTCCGCATAATATAATTTGATATTTAGATTTTTAGCTTTAGGATTGAGAATTTTTTAAAGAATAGAAAATATGCAGGTTTGAATCTTTGTGATAGATTTTTTTTCTATTAATTAACAATTATAATAATAAAATGTTAATTCATGCAATAATTATACAAACAATTTGAATGAAGTTTCGTATTTGCAGACACACAGACACCCACCCACACACGCACGCACAAACCCTCACATAAACATATATCTATACGTATACGGGTCTAAACGATTACACATACGCTTAATAAAAACTAGCTGCGCTTCGCGGTTTCACCTGCGTGGCTCGGCTCATGTCGGTCTTAGCGTAATGATAATAACCTTTAAGGCTTCCTCGATAAATGGGCTATCTAACACCAAAATAATTTTTCAAATCGGACCAGTAGTTCCTGAGATTACTGCGTTCAAACAAACTCTTCAGCTTTATAATTTAGTATAGATTGAAAACGGAAAAACAGACCTGCCAAAACTTTGACGAATTTATTATTTACAAAATAAGTTTTCAAACAATGTAGCATGTCCAAATGTCAAATTAACTCTCCATTTATTTCTGGAAATGTCCCAAAGGATATATAATTAACATTCTAAAATAAACACACGAGTACTTTAACAATACGACCTCAATTTAACTAACAAGAAGTGTTCTAATTATTTTTCTAAACGGTTTATTTAGCAAACTACAATCATTAGCACTAAGCGGAGCAAATGCATGGAAAAAAAGAGAAAACTATACAATTGTTTCGACAAAGAAAATTACTCGCTAGTTTCACGCAACATAGAGCATTTATATGAAAGTTTGTTCTATTGTAAACAGTTGATTTTTTGTATTCAAAATGGTAATTATTTAGAGGAAACAACGCGAATATATTAAAATTTTGAATTAGAAAGTTGAATAAATAACTACGTACCGTACTTACGAAATCTTTGAAAATGTTGATCTATGTTTAATTTTTACTGATATTGTGTATAACTTTTTGGTAGTAATCGATATTTACACTTTTCCGTAAAACTATTAAAATATTGGAGAGGTAGGATATATTATCCTACGATATACGTACCTAAGGCGCGGGTCAAACACAAGC
This sequence comes from Colias eurytheme, assembly GCA_907164685.1. NCBI lineage: Eukaryota > Metazoa > Arthropoda > Insecta > Lepidoptera > Pieridae > Colias > Colias eurytheme. The sequence goes on along the minus strand of CAJQZN010038753.1, from coordinate 11,655 downwards.
GGCGCGGGCGCGGGCGTGCCATAAGCGCACCTCTTGAATCTGTTTTGCACCACGTCCTTCTTATACATTTTGTATGAAAGAATTTTGGACAGGCGTCGAGACGGCACGCCACGGTTGTGCCAAGGTTGCGCCAAGGTTGCGCCTTTCCAAAATTATTTCATACAAAATGCCAATAGCGCACCCGATGCACGCCGGCAGCGCGCCCGCGGCGCGCCGCGCCGCTTGTATATGTCCCGCGCCTAAATACCTTATATTATAGCATTATGAATTATACCTATGTTATGTTTTTTTCTATTGAGAAACTAACCTTACAAGTTGGATAACATTCAACATCAACTCAATAATTATGCTTTAAAAACAGCAAATGACATGAGTTCTTTTCATAGGTATCTAGGTCACGTATCTACTAAAATTGTTTCAATGAAACTCATATCAATGACATTTCTATTGTGTTATTAGAGACACTACGAATGTGTTTTGTAAGTAAAAAGGTATAAAATATAGTTCACGTGAGGTAATAATATTTATAATTTATGTAATATTACTCCACACAGTTTTTAGCTTGCCTGGATGAGATCACTCTTAAGTGATAAATTAACTCTCCAAAAAGGCCGCCTTCTATGCTGGACAATAAAATATAATATAAGTAAAAAGGTGTAGATAGGTTACAAACACGACAATCGATCTTCCAAAACGAGTTCTTACAGACGAACGCAAAGACGTTCACAAGAGATGTCAAAGTAAATTACCTCTAATGCCGGGTCCAGACTGGTGAAACGTAACATGCAATGTAACATGCAATGAAAGAATTCACCGTCCACATTGCTGCAATGTATCATGAAAGGTAACACACTTTGTAACAATTTCTCATAGTTTGGACGTCTTGCGCGCGTGAATTGTGCATTACACGCGCATGCTACGAGCATTACAAGCCGCGCGCGGAGCGATCCGAAATTTGTCGGTTTTTCGACGAACACAAAGGGGCAAGGAACACGACTACGGGAGGTTCGTAGTGAATGCGCGTTATGAGCGCGCTATGCGTCCACACCAGCAGCGAACATGCAATGAAAGGCAGAATGTTACATTGCATGTTACGTTTCACCAGTCTGGACCCGGCATAATATCTTAATATATACATATATAAATCTCGTGTCACAATGTTTGTCCTCAATGGACTCCTAAACCACTTAACCGATTATAATAAAATTCGCACACCATGTGCAGTTCGATCTATCGATAGGATAGTTTAAACATGTAAGTACCACGGGCGAAGCCGGGGCGGACCACTAGTGATTCAATAAATCGTAAATTGTTTCTGATAAGACACATTTCTCTACACTATCTTTTTACTTATAATATGACTAGGAAATTAAAAAAAATGTATCGGTTAAAGTATTACAGAGTACAGAGGTTACTGTAGGTAATAGCAAAATCATGTTCCTTTGTGTCACTACTGAAGTAATGTGTAATTAGGCGCTTTCGCCAAATGGGATTTTATGAAGACAGACTAATTTTGGGTCCTGAAGTTTTCTTTACATTTATTTTGTAGAACAAATAGCGTTTTCTTATTTAATTTTTCCTTCAAATTACACATATAGAGGGTAACTTGAATTAACACATAGGACAGCGGGTTCTTATTTGAAAACAAAGGCGAAGCCACGGGCGGAAAGCTAGAACTTACTTTCGTATGCCATCTGACATCGCCTCTCAATTAACAATAATGTTTTAATCGATTCCATCTTATAGACAAAATTTTATGAGAAATGTACGTATAATAAACGCGAGTGAAGTCAGGACTTGCAACTAGTCCTATAAAATGAAACTACACTCAGTCCTAATGATATTAATTTTGAAACATATTTCAACTTTAGCTGTACTGTACTTAAAACTAATTCAAACACATCTGAAAACTTTCATACGTAACTTTTGTAAAGTTGCAAGGTTATACGCTATATGTTACTTTGGCATGTTATGATTTATGTTTTAAAATTATATATTTAATATTTTGAGGAACGATTTAAATTGAAAATGAGTTTAAAGTGAACAAATGTTTAATGCACTTTCAGGCACTAGTTTCCAAATAAAAAGGAATCATCAAAATTGGTTCAACCAGTCGAAAGTTCTGAGATAACAAACCCAAAACTATAACAGTCCAATTGAAAACTTCCTTTTTTTGAAGTCGGGTGATTTACTATATAAACAGGAGAGTTTTAAATTTAAAAAGTAAATTATAATAATATTAAATTTGCGAAAAGTTGCCACAAATATTTTTTTATTAAGTTTAACGAGCCCTTGATATTTTCTAGTAGGTTGAAAATTTTCTTCTCAATGAAGATTTTATTTTGAATTGTGTTTCGCACGAGTGAATTTGTGGGAAAAAGTCAAAGTTTATATTTTGTTGACCTAAAGAAAATATAATAAAATATATCTTATATATAAAAATGAATCGCAAAATGTGTTGGTAAGCGCATAACTCGAGAACGGCTGAACCGATTTCGATAATTCTTTTTTTATTATATTCCTTGAAGTACGAGGATGGTTTACATGTAGAGAAAACGTAAATATGTACCACGGGCGAAGCCGGGGCGGACCGCTAGTTTGAATATAAAAATTTGAAACAGATAAGATTTGATATTTGAAACATTTTATTAATATGACTTATATTTATTTGTGGTGATTTATAAGAACTTAGAACAAGAAGTAGGAAACTTAATACAATAATTTAATTTCGATTTAAAATAATAGAACATGTTTCCGTTAGGTAATTTTGCAATATGTGTAATGAAGGTAAACAGAAATGAAAAAGAAAATGTTTAGAGCATATAACATTGAAATACAATAAGATTATTCCTTAGATTAGGGATTGGTCTCCTCAAGGAAAAATCTATGAAATCGAAGAAAAATCTATCGCAAATATAATTCAGCATTAGAAGAACAGTTTATTACATTTAACTCTAATAATAAAACATATTTCCAAAGCAACTTCTTCCATAATTACATTCCAATTATTTTCACTTAAATGAAAAAGTACCGCAGTAAAATGAAATAAGTCGGAAAAATGAATATCTCAATGAAATATAACAATAATTTATGTGATTAAAATAGCTAAATTTGTTTCAGGCTTATTCGCAATAAAATGGCGGGAAACGTTAGCAATTAAGCACAGATGATAAATAACGTTGTGACAGATAAAATACAATTGAAATAAATCGTTCTGAAACTGATATTAATTGGAACGATGAAGGTTGAATTAAGAACAATATAGAGTATAAATTTAATTATTTAAATTCATTTGTTACGTAATTTAATGTGTATTATATTATTGGTTTTATTTAAAAGTGGTTGCTCGGTTACGTTAATACTTTTCAAGTACACTTTAAAATAATTTATCATAAGCTGACTGAAAATTACATTGCCCAACCCATTTAAATGTTTAAATATAAAATATTATGTTAAATGTTTCGGTTATTTATCAATGTAAGAAATAATTTAATTTAAACTAGGTGTGTCCCGTCGTGTTGCATGCAATGTATTTCTGAACATACATGATGTTAAAAAATTTTAGTATAAAAAATATTATTTTGAGGTGACTGACCGGTTGGCTTAGTTGGTAACCCAGCCTTCCAAGCCAGAAGTCGTGGGCTCGATTCCCACCCAGGGCAAATATTTACTATCTATATAAGTATTTATTTCAAAATTATAATATGTGTATGTTTATAAGCCATTTGGTTTCCATAACACAAGCGAAAGCTTAGTGTGGGATTAGATCGTGCGGTGTGTGAAAAATGTCCTGAAAGATTTATGTGACTTTAACAATATCGTGAAATATTTAAAAACTTTACCTTTTACATAAGTATGTTTCTCTGTTTATTGTTAGTTTTAACTGCTTTAATTATAGCTGAAGCTCTTTAATAAAAAGTTAGGTCGTTAGATCGGCATTTTTTCAATAAATAACCGTCAAGGGCCGACCTTTACTTGAAGGGTTATTTATTACGCAATAATTTAAGGTTGTCAGATTGTTGCGGGAAAGAAAAATTGTTATTTTAAATTACATTTACTGTGATCGTCGTGTTGACTTATTTATTTACTAGCTGTGCCTCGGGAGCGTTTCCTGTAACATTTTTGGATATTCGTCATTTTATTTTTTAAAACTTATTATTGTCATTTTACTCAATGGTACTTTACCTAGGTAGTTAGTTAGGTGTGAAAGGGATAAAAAAACATACAGGCGTCATTCAACGTCATATTTTCTTGTTACAAGTTAATGTTCATACTGAAATCTCCAGTGTATTAGATATAAGCTTCTTGGGTATAGTACTTTCAATATCAGTTTAAAGTTTTTTGATATCTGTAATAGTTACGGAATAATCGCCTGCGCACACTTAACGATTACACCCGGCATAGGCTTTACCTTCCTCGATAAACGCTATCTAACTGAAAGAACACAAACTAGTAACAAACGAACAAACAAAATCTTCAGCTTTAACCAAATAAGTATAGGTTTATCGTAATCGTCGTGTTGACTTATTTATTTTTATCTCGTGGCTATACAAATATTTAAGGGAGAGACCCTTTGAATCCCTTGAGTATTCTTCATTGATTTGATATTGTATATCCTACTTATATTGTAAACGTGTAAGAATGTATGGAAAGGTGTATGGATATGGATTATGGATGTATGGTAGGTAGGTACGGATTTTATTGATACTTCGCAGTGATGTAGCTAATGTACAGAATAGCATAATCTATAGAAATACTTGTTTTACGCGTCATGGCAATACCGTCACGTCGTGGAGTAAGGCGACGATTTTTGTATCTTGAATCTTGCCAAAGAAGTTTCACTTCTGACACGTGTGCTCGGCACACACGCTCTTTTTTTATTTATAAATATTCATTCTTCTTTAAATTTCAAGGCTAAACCACTTCGGTGTCGGGTCATCAAACAATAAAAATTGAACATTTCTAAAAACTATATCTGAATACAATAGAACTTTATCATCGAACAAAAAGTACGAATAAAACTAAGCACTATATTTTGTTTCAATTTTTATTTCAACTATTCGAACATAAAGGTATTTGAAACTGGTAAAAAAAGTATAACATAGGTAAACCTATACTACCTATGTATTTGTATGACATACGTACATAGATTGTATATTGTTTTTTTTTTATTTTATCTGCAGTAGTAGGACTATTCAATAGGCGATGTTTAAAAATGGGAGGAAAATCCTGGACCATTATAAACTATTTCGTATAAAATTAAATAAATTATATGGCAATAATGATGTTGAAAAACCTTTTTTTAAAGCAATTTAAAAACTATGTAGGTTTATAAAAATGCAATAAGAATTTCATATCCTAAAGTATAAGTAGATTCAATATTTATCATAGTTAATAGTAATCAATCATTATCCCACAACACAAGCCTTAATTGAGCTTACTGTGGGACTAGGTCGATTTGTGTAATAATGTCCTATAATATTTATTTATTTATTTATTTATTATCTGCATATATTAATTATAAATACAAAACGCCATAAACAAATTTTGATAAAACAATCCATTATGACATTTAAATATTGAGATTCAACTTCAAAATATAAATTGAAAATCATATTCCCTATTCATATTATTAAGAACAGAATTATATGCTCCGTTAATTCCTATCTTTTACGCTACATTACACACACGCACAAAGATCAAGCAATTAGCATTCGAATGCCCAGACAATGTGACGTCATAAGAGGACTTGCAAAACGAATGTAGCTCCTCCGGGACAGATAAGAAATAATATATTTCGCGCGCTTTTCACAGCTTGCCCACAAACGGGACGCAATGCGGCATTATGCACAATGAAACACTGTTCTTCTATTTTTAAATTAAATACGTTCATTTCCACGCGGTCTTGTCTTTTTAGTCTGTGGACGTATGTTCTTGTTTTTTTTTTCGTTATCTGTGGAAGTTTGGAATTCGGTTTGAATTTTTTTTCTAAATTGGAGGCAGTCGATTGTAATCGAATGTTTTTCTTAGATTGCTTCGCTAGTTTTTTTAATAATTATTATTTAATAATACGTTTTTAAAGTTTAGGATTAAATTGTTTTTCTTGTTCCAGGTTAAACTGCTAAACAAGGATATTCCGAAAATATGGTGAGCTTAATTTGTTTTCATATTATTTGTTTCTATTGAAAACATAATTTACCCATCGCTTTAAAATAAAGTTTACTAACAACCTTCATTTGTTATTTGTGAACTTTTTGATTTATTGCCTTTGTTTTGAACGAGATAAACTATTGACATATTGTTTCAAAGATTTCACGATACGAACAAACATTTTGTTAACAATTTATTTGCGCAGTTGGGTAAAAGTTTTATGTGTATGTCCTGTATGATGAAGCAGGTAAATAAAGTTACTGATTTATTAAATTAAGTTGAGAGTTATCAGTTGCTGAATCTTGCTACTTGCTAGGAATCAACCATCTTTGTATTTATCAGCAAAGTGACTACATAATATTTTGTAGCGGGCTCGTCTCTGTAGAAACTGTTTTGTTAATATTATGTTATTTATGTATCTATACTAATATTATAAAGAGGAAAGGTTTGTATGTATGTATGTATGGTTTTCACGCATAAACTACTGGACCGATTTTGATGAAATTTGGCACAGATAATCTTTAGACCCTGAGAATGAACATAGGCTACTTTTTATTGCGAAATATGTACCACGGGCGGAGCCGGGGCGGACCGCTAGTTTTGACTAAACTACTATAAAGACTGAAGTATAGTTGAAATAATTGAGGACCTATTTTTAATTAAAATAATATCTAGACTGAAGCGATATATTTTATTAGGGGATATCAGATATTTAAAGTTATTATCAAACACCTATAAATTAAAATAAATTTTTCATTTTCATTTTCAAGTTTTATAAGACTCTAGAGATATATTTTTATGGGCAATAGCAGCTATTTATGAAAAAAATTAACCAATGTATTCGCAATTTTCGTAGTTAGAAATCTTATAATAATAAGGTAGTAAATCTTGATATTAAAAACTGTATTTAATGCTTACTTTTCTGAATGAATGGATATTTATTTTTATGGGTGGTTAATTACTTCATTATATTAAAATAACAGTCTTTATAACTTTGTTTATTTTCAAAAACGTATAAAAAATACTTTGTTTATTAATTATGCAAACCTTTTCCATAATTTATTTTACCTAATATCCCAAGGTTGCCTGGAAGAAATTTCATCTAAGTGTTAGGGCCGCCACATTACATTAGTTACAAATTCTTTCATTTGATAAGTATTTCTTATATGCATTGTTCAATAAAGTGCTTGATTATTATGATTAAGATTTATTTTACTCTCATTTTTGCAAGGGAATACTCATATATTATTCAGAGTATTTTATAGGTCTTATAAATAATTCAAGTTAAACGGGTGGTTTAAGGATAGAATGCACTTAAAACTGATTTAAAGGCTGAATAAGGTCACAGTAAGCTTAGGCTTTCAGACTCGTTAAAAGCGAACGACGATTAAAATCCTATCGGATTTCCTTGGTATAAAATAAATGGCAATTGCTTGATGATTCAACTAACTATAATTGCTTTTATATTCTAGTTAGCAGCTGGATAGCTAGTTATAATAAGTGAAGTCCCATGTCCCCTAGTGGGGTAAGGGGCAGATGCATTATACATCTGTTTCACTGATCGATTTTCTTTAGGGACAAGTAGGTGATCAACCTTCTGTATCCTACCAGACCAAGACATTTTTTGTTCTTCGTCTCCACCGGGAATCGAACCCAGGATCCCTAGGTGTTACGCTCACGAAATTATACATTTCAGTTTGCACGTATAATAATTACCATTGTTAACCGACTTCAAAAAAAGGAGGAGGTTATCAATTCGGCCGGTATGTTTTTTTTTTATGTATGTACACCGATTACTCCGAGGTTTCTGAACCGATTTACGTGATTCTTTTTTTGTTCGATGCGAGATGGTGTCGAATTGGTCCCATAAAAATTTTATTCGGATAGGCCCAGTAGTTTTTATTTTATGAGCATTTTTGTCTGTATATTTGTAAATGTTGCAAGTGCAAGTTTGAAGTCGGTTGTTTTTAACGCACTTATCACTTGTATTACTTACGTGTTATGACTGACTCGACAGACAAGATAAGATTTTCCAACATTATTGAGTTTGCTGAGTGTATTTGGGATCTAGTTAGCTTTCTACGAAAAAATGCTTAATTTATTGTAATTCTATGAATTCTTTACTATCAAGATTACGAGACATATTTTAAACACAATTCAAGTTTTAGATTTTTTTTTAAATTTGAAGTATTCTAGACTTAAGATATTTCATAAAATAAGCGCTTTTTTGTAGTTGAAAATTATTTCATTGTTCATAAAAATTCTGCTCTTAAAATTAATTTACATACCTAATCGTATGCTGAAAAATATATACCTAAAACGTAGTGATTATATCCTCTTTGTAAATACCCTCAATTATCCGTTTTTTCCTTGTTTCGATATAATAATATTATCCAACTCCCACATGTTATTTTGTATTTACTTTCATGAACCATTTTCCTTAAAGTAATCCCTAAACACTTAAAGCTCCTTGTCTAATCTAAAAGAGTTTTTACATTTCGAAAACATTAAGCAAAATATTATTTTGATCTACTAAAACGAATTGATAATAATAAAAATATATCTATTAGGGAAAACCTAAATAACATTGTTAATTTTAAATTAATTACATTGTAATTGTAAATTAAAATATTATGTTACTGAAAGTAAATTTTTCAAAATAATATGTAAGTTAGTTGAAAGACCTTTGTGCAGGTCACAGAACAGAAACACACAATATATTATGACCTCGTCGTCATTTTTGGAAATGTTGAAAATATCTTTTATTCAAAATATATCTGCTTCAATGTCCAAACATTAACAAAATTAATAATAATTAATTTAGTATTCGTTTATTTAAACCAAGACCAGTTTACTGCGCAAATACTTAAAGTTCCTTTTGGAACATTTCTTAGCTATTTCTAATTGGGAAGCCATGAATACCAACTCCTTCCTGTACGTATTTAAAGTCACATTTTTAAAGAAATTCTGAAATAAATTCTTCTTCGTGTTGTAACAAGTCTAGCGTTATATTATAATTAATGGACGTAATGCCTCATTAGGCTTTTTTATAATCATAATATAAGGCCTTGTGTCAACCTTGTGTATAATGAAATGTGACCTTCAGGGAGACATATAGAGTACTACGGTTTTGAAATGAATAGCTTACTAATACGTAATATTTCAAGGTCGCGTCGTGGCAGTACCGTCATGGAGTAAGGTGACAATTTTGGTATCGTTGAATCTTACCAAGGAAGTTTCACTTCTGACATGGGTGCTCGGCACACACATGGCACACACTCATTTTTTTTCTAAAGAAAGCACCACAATAAAGATAACTTTTGAAGGTGTGGCTGCAAAATTCCTCACAATGCAATTTTCTTACGTACATAAAACGAACAAGTTTACTCGAGAGCTAGTGCACAAAGTCTGGTTATATTCATGTTCAGTGTAAAGTTATTCTTTAATCTTCAAAGAAATAGTGACCTGTGAAGATCAAACATGAACCACGTGTCATTTAAATCTCTTTTTAACTATTTATGACGATAATAATGATGTAAGTTATGATGATGAAGATGAGCAGCAAATATACGATTTTGGGAGGTTAGGAATTTCCCTTGTCATAAAAGCAGATCAAATTCAATAACAAGTAAATATTTACAAGGATCAAAATTTTTTCGAATACTTACATTATAGTTTAAAATACAAGTAGCTCTATCCATTTATAATGATTCTACATTACCAAATATGAAAGATCTACAATAGTATCAAGCTCCAAATGCTGTAGTATTCTATGACCATTGACATTCTATAATCCAATCAATTACCTAACAATGGGTTTTACCAAACATTTAACATATAACAGCTGTTTATTTGCCAAATTTGCTTACCTATCTGATAGCAAGGTCGGCTCGTTTGCACCCGTAAAAATTGAAGCAAAAAACCTCTGTTTCTTGTTAAGATACCATCTGTAATCTGTTTGCATAGAGCCTTAACTTGGAAGGGATCCAAGAGGACATTTCTTGCTCGAGGGAAAAAATATATAATATTATTATCATTGGAACGTTTGGCGTTCAATTGTGGGTTAGGCAGGGTTGTTTTATTTCGTACAATATTTTTTGAGGATTTTGTTAGTTATGGAGGCGTTTTAATTGTGCTATTGTGTATTTATTGAGGATTGGTTTGTCGTTCTATGTTAGTGATGAATTATTGTGTCATGATTATCTTCTTTTCGCCACTTTACTCATTAATATGCCTTCATCTTGGTAAAGAAAGCATTAAACAAGATTACGACTAAAATTTTTAATGTTACTAAATTAAATTACGAATCAAAAATTGAAGTATTTATGCTTATAAAGGACATGTTTTTGATTATACACAAGTAATAATAACCCATTCGACAATGAATTACATTAAAATACGAAAGAATAAAACACTTTTATAGCAGACGCTGACGAATATATTACTTTAAATAACATTTAAACCACGCAAAACACCATATTCCCAATACAACTTACAAATTATATTTTCACACATACCCTTCCCATTTAAATAATAAATTGGCGTTCCGGACCAAGTTTATTCATACCATATTTTCCTCAAAGCTAATCTACCGCAGCCCTAATGGTGGAACAAATTCCCAAGACCGCCAGCCCTTTTTAACGTTGTTTGCAAATAGCTAGGGCGGGCAGCAATATGCCTCAGGTTATCTCTTATATATAAAATTCTCGTGTCACAATGTTAGTCTGCATACTCCTCCGAAACGGGTGGACCGATTCTCATGAAATTTTCTGTGCATATCGGGTAAGTCTGAGAATCGGCCAACATCTATTTTTCATATGTACCACGGGCGAAGCCGGGGCGGACCGCTAGTATTATATAAAAGAAAGTCGTGTTATTTATACTATTTATAACTCATGAACAGCTGAACTGATTTTCTGAATTGTTGGGGAGGTGGCTTAGAAGTTAGAACCAGGAGAAGGATGGATACTTTTTACCCATAAAATAAAATAAAAAATTACAACTGGGGCGGAGCTTTTATATAAAAAGTTGTAGCAAGGACACGTCAAAATGTGGCTAATTAGCCAAATTTTATATTTTCAGCTGTCTTTTTTTTAAATGGTTGAATCATGCCACCTCTCTGACGTCATTTTGTGTGTGCATGCCTGTGTGTGCATTAGTGTGCCGTTTTTGAAGATCGAATGTTGTTGTGGTAACCTACCCTTTTTAATGATAATATCGTTGCCTCAAGTGAATGTGATAAATAATTATTTTAACGTCTTAAAATATTCACACCCAGTCAAAATAAAATAAATAAATAAATAAATATTATAGGACATTATTACACAAATCGACCTAGTCCCACAGTAAGCTCAATTAAGGCTTGTGTTGTGGGTACTAGGCGACGATAAATATAATATTTAATAAATACATATATAGATAATAACACCCAGACCCAAGAACAAATAATTGAGTTCATCACACAAATATTTGCCCTTTTTTTTTTTTTTTTTTTTTTTTTTTTTT
>CAJQZN010038752.1:21470-51828 GCA_907164685.1 Colias eurytheme | reverse complement strand
ATATATATCCTTACAGCTTACCTACTTTTCTTCTTCCTAAAAAAACTTTAATTACCCGCTAAAAACTCATAACTTGTACCAAACACAAGCTATCGAGAACTCCTTATATTCCTTAATGGTTGTACGATTAGGGTCTTACCGTTTATTTAAATACGTTTTGATTTAATTGAATAATCGCGAAAATAATTCACCATTCGCTTTTGTAATTCGATTGATCTTTGGATATGTTTTTATAGGGAACTAGCTTTCCACCCGCGGCTTCGCCCGCGCAGTCAAAACCCGCATAGTTTCCGTTCCCGTGGGATTTCCGGGATAAAACCTATCCTATGTCCCGGGGTAAAAAGTAGCCTATATCCTTTCTCGGGTATCAAAATATCTCCATTCCAAATTTCATGCAAATTGGTTCAGTAGTTTAGGCGTGATTGAGTAACAGACAGACAGACAGAGTTACTTTCGCATTTATAATATTAGTATAGATTAGGAGGTGTCTGTGATTTTTATTGATGGAATAAGTGGTTGTTATTTACGTGATGGTGAATACAAACATGTTTTTATTTCAAGTCTGCAGGTAATGCAGTAAACGTCTGAAATAAGATTGATTAATCTATACATAATATTATAAATCTGAAGAGTTTGTTTGTTTGAACGCGCTAATCTCAAGAACTACCTACTGGTCCGTTTGGAAAAATTCTTTCGGTGTTGGACAGCCCATTTAAAGTATTATACCGCCTATTTAAGAAGTCAATAATATATATTTATTACAGACTACCGACATACCACATATTAATTATTCTATCTTGTTACAGATTACCGACAGCCAATGATCAACCCGTGGCCGATAGCAAAGCCAATCGCGAGTAGACCGATTCCAGTCCAGCATCAGCATTTGCAGCATTTACTGGCGCACTGTCATCACCCGTATTTAGGTATGTTACCCTATTTAACACGATTTATTAGTTTCCCCTGGGGCTGGGGCTGTATTATTAGAAAATCAGTGGAGAATCTCAGTTGCGTAAATGTCCTTGTTTGTCCTTGTCCTTGTTTCTCAAAGCACTCAGTAGATAAATAAATAAATATTTCAGGACAATTGTCACACACGGCACGATCTGATCCCATACTAAGCTTTCGCTTGTGTTATGGAAACCAGATGGCTGATAAACATACATATATAATTTTAAATAAATACTTATATAGATAATCAACACCCAGACACAGAGCAAACATCTATGTTCATCACACAAACATTTGCCCAGGGTGGGAATCGAACCCACGACCTCTGGCTTGGAAGGCAGGGAAACTACCAACCAAGCCAACCGGTCAGATATATAGATATCCATTTTGTACTGTTTATATCTGTTATTTTAAGTATTTAATTGTTATAAAAATCTGTATTTATATATGAACGGTACAAATAAATGTATTTTCTTTCTTTCTTTCTTTCCATTATGACATCTTATTTCCAGACAGTTTACGCCGTGAATTGAACTGTCTGGCAAATTCATATTATGATCGCAACAACCAGCCATGGTTATTTCAATCATAATATGAATTTGCCAGTCAGTTCAATTCACGGCGTAAATTGTCTGGAAATAAGATGTCATAATACGGCCCTAGTATATTATATCTAGGTATGTTACCCTATTAACACGCTTTTATTAGCTTCACCTGTATGTTTGTATGTAACCGACTTCTAAATGTGCAAATCCCATTTGTTTTATTTAGTGTGTATTATATACGTAAATCTCTATATATAAAAAAGAATGCTTATAATTCCCTTTTTCACGGCACCACACGTGAACGGTTGGACCGATTTCTAAATATTCCTTGTAATATGAGGATGGTTCTTATGGAGAGAAAACGTAAACATGTACCATGAGCAAAGCCGGGGTGGACCACTATATTTTGTGTAATAAGCAAATGTTTCCTATATTGTTAACTTTAACTGTAGATACCGTCTTTTTGTTGAAATAAAGATTTTACATATTCATTTTCATTTTCACAGATATAACATTTTTATTATCTAGTATCTACCTTCACTTAGTTTTTCAATAATAGTAAATACTAGTCAAATTACTTCTAATAATATGCAACTACCCTCACATATTATATACCTATAAGTTCATATTTTTAACAAGTTTGTCTGTAACCGACTCGCTTATTTAAACGATTTTGACCCACTTTAAACAGACAATTTCAATTCAAATTTTGTACACGTATCAAGGATCGGTGACAATACAATAATTTCATGAGATTAAGCTTGTTTTTTTACTATTTTTATTCATACAGTGTTCTTGTTACAGTAAGGCCTTCTCAAGCTCATACCCAGGTGTTCCCTCTCCCAGGTGGATTCCCATGGGCTCACAGTTCCAGAGGTAATAATCAAATAAAAAATAGTTATTTATTAGCTATAGAAGTTTATTTATTTGCAGAAGAAAGCTACTAAATGCATAACAATCAAGCTAAAATGAAACAATACTAAGTCTAACTGCTGGTAATTCAGTAATTTGAACTTTACTCAATATTCCTTAAATCTATCTATATCTCTATATAATTAATAAATATTATAAAGCTGAAGAGTTAGTTTGTTTGTTTGTTTGAAGGCGCTAATCTCAGGAACTACTGGTCCGATTTGAAAAATTATTTCGGTGTTAGATAGCCGATTTATCGAAGAAGGCCTATAGGCTATATATTTATATTATCACGCTAAGGATACGCGCAATAAACAGAAGCGGAGCACTACGGGTGAGACCGCGGAGCAAAGTTAGTAATAGATATTGAATACAATTAGGAAAAATATCAAAAGAAAAGAAAACGTAAAAGTGCATTGAAATATTTCACCTGCTTTTACAACACTTTTCATTACCTTACTGCTCTTTTCTTTTACGTCGTAGCATAATCTCTATATATATAAAATTCTCGTGTCACAATGTTAGTCTGCATACTCCTCCGAAACGGGTGCACCGATTCTCATGAAATTTTCTGTGCATATCGGGTAAGTCTGAGAATCGGCCAACATCTATTTTTCATATGTACCACGGGCGAAGCCGGGGCGGACCGCTAGTTATTTTATAATATGTATCTAAACAACACAATTAGGAAATTTCCATAAAGCATAAAATCGTGTGGCGTCAAGAAGAGACAAACCCACTTTCACAATTATAATATTTTAAATTAATTATTATAGTAGGTATTCAAAATGTACCTTATTATCTTATTCATGTACCTACAGGTAAACCACGGCGTGGTATGATGCGGCGAGCGGTGTTCTCTGATCTTCAAAGAAAAGGCTTAGAAAAGAGGTTTCAAGTGCAAAAATATATTTCCAAACCGGACAGGAAGAAACTGGCTGAAAAGTTGGGCTTGAAGGATAGTCAGGTATGTTTTATATTACAAAACTTAACAAATAAGGCCGGCTACTCACGTACCTGCCAAAGGGGCAATATTGGAACAATCTCGGTTGCACGGCGGTCGGAGTTCAGCTGTTCTCTAAATTGCCCCTGCTTGCCTATACACATTACAATTAAGGAGCCAATTGGGTGCAATTCCATCACAATTAAGGGGCCAATTCCAATATTGCCCCTGCTGCAGTTAGGTGAGTAGCCGGTTTAAGACGTAACTCTTTTTGTTAAAACCACGTTGACATTATAATCTGTTCCGTAGTTATTGAGTTTACGAGGAATATGTACCTAAGCTGTTGCTTTAGTATGATGGTAATTTGATTTATAATTGTATATTTTAAGCTATTGCATAGCTTCTATCGCGAGCCTTGAGCGTGGGGACCGAATCGAGAAATTCCGTAACGAAAAACCCTCACGCTCCCCTCTCCGACGGGCACGGAGGTGTGGCTTGAAGGCATAGCATGCAATAGCTTTACCGCGGCAGTCTCCGAGTGCCACACGTACCTTTTTTACTATGTACCTATATGCATATGTGGATATTTATTTATTGCCCTAATAATAATCATGCGGCTTTTAACATACCGTCAAGTATTGTGGATACTAACTTTAATACTTACATCTATTTTAATAACCCGAATCTATGAAGGTGCCTGCTGCATACCCCTCTAGGTACATACTACATTAAAATTAGATACCTATGAAAATTAATTTGTTTTCCAATTCTTAGGTGATTTTCGTAGCTAATAGTTATCTTATCCACAATAATTCAATGTTTTGATCATAACCGAATAGAGTAATAACAGTAATAATTTAATTACGTAATCCTTTTAAAAAAAAGAACACAATACCATTAATAATCCGCCAAAAATAATTACCCAATGACGTCCCGCATCCCGCTCGACATTGACGTTTTAACTTTTTAAAACCGCCCGCAAGAGGCGAAGGTATCCAACAAAAAGGTCCTTAATCTAACCCGAATATCACTCGAAATGCAAATATCGAGTTAGCATCAAGTAATTGTTTAAGCCTGTTACAGGGGCGGCAACATACCCCCGTCTGCGGATGACAGACCCCTCCTATTGCTGGAGGGTAGCAATTTTTTGTAACACCCTGTGTTCCCCTAAGTTGCTGTTACGGAGATTATTTTCGCTTATTTTTGGCGTTTGAATTTTTTTGATGGCAACATTTCTTTGGTTTGAGAGATATGTTTAGAGGGTGCTATCTGCTATGACGTATGTTGCGTAAGTTGCAATATGAAGAATCTGAGCCATCAAATATAAAAAATGCATAAAATTAACTAAAAATGATGCGTACTGGAATTTTTATCAAGCAATAAATAAATAAATATTTCAAGACAATTTTCACACACGGCACGATCCCATACTAAGCTTTCGCTTGTGTTATGGAAACCAGATGGCTGATAACCATACATAATACATATTATATAATTTTTAAAGTGAAACTTTTATTACATCGTCTCAAACTTTTTGGTCTGTGTAGCGCATGTCGCGTGACGGTCGGCTGCCGAGTAGGTATAAAGCAGTGTTCGGAACCGTACGATAATTAATTAATTATCGTACAAATACGATAATTTTGTGCCTAAGTTTCACTTTTACCGTGTTTCATAAAACCAAAGTCAAAACGTGGTACTAAAACTCTTTTGATTTAACATACATATCTATACTAATATTATAAAGCTGAAGAGTTTGTTTGTTTGTTTGAACGCACTTATCTCAGGAACTACCTACTGGTCCGATTTGAAAAATTTTTTCGGTGTTAGATAGCCCATTTATCGAGGAAGGCTATATATAAATCGCGCAGCACAGCTAGTTAGTAATACTTAGTTTCATAAATCAATCTTAAACCTTACAAAAAAAATGTGTGCGTGTACTAGTGTACACACGTAAGAAGTGAAACTTCTTTATGACCTTATTTTTCAAAAAATAATTTACTATATGCAACTTTATAGAAATACGTCGAATCACGCGTAGTAGGGATAAGAAAAAGATGGCGCGTAACGGAAAAATGTCACGCGTAACGAAAAAATATTGCACTAAATTTTTTTCCAACCCCGATAAAGAAGTTTCACTTCAATGATATAACTAATATAATTAAAAATGAAACAGTGAAAAAATATCCGTATTAAACTATTTCTATTTCCAAAATAATACCACAATCCTTCAATCAAGGCTCTTAACATTAAAAACATATCACCAAAAGGGCGGGAAATTAATATCTCTAGGGGAGATCTAATTGAGAGCGTTTATCGAATTACGGCCATGGGGGACAGATAACATATTCCAAAGACAATATTGTCTTCGCTCTATTGTTGATGGTCTTGGATTTATTATCTATGCTTTGATGAAAAGTTTTAGGCGGGAAGTCTCAGAGGAATAAACCTATAGAGTACTTGTATCGAGCGTATACAATTTACATATATTTGTTTCTCTCTATCTAAAGAAAACGTCGTAAGAAAGAATGAGATAGCTATAGACTACAAGCTACGTTTTAACATAGTCATGGCACCATTTTTACTATAGGTACGTATTTAGATAGATAGAAGGTGATAGTGATGGGATGTGCTTCAATCGATAAAATCGTGAATGCATTTTGCATTTACGGTTTCGTGAAATAATAAATAATAAAAAAAAAACAAAATTAATCATAAATTTCAGTTGAATACATTATTTGTTTAATCCTACGAATATAATAAATGCGAAATTATGCGAGAATGGATAACTTTCTCTTTCACTGCTGAACCGATTACAATGAAATTTTGTACATACACACATAGGATAGGTTTTATACCGGAAATCCCACGTGAACGGGAACTGTGCGGGATTTTCTTTAAAAACGCGGGCGGAAAGCTAGTATATTTTAAAATAAATTTTAAAACTTGAAATGTAACTAATTTAAAATAAAGATCAATAAAGTTAAAGGAGTGAGGAGAAAGGCACAGTCAGCATGAATTTTAACAAGTTCATAAAAGGACAGTTTTAAAGAAAACATTTTCCTTACATCCTACTAATAAAGCGAAAGTTTGTGAGGATGGATGTTTGTTACTCTTTCACGCGAATACTACTAAACCGATTACAATGAAATTTGGAAAAATTACTTTTGATCCCGTAAATCCCACAGGAATGGGAACTATGCGGGTTTTTATTTGAAAACGCATGTACCTATATTATGTATGTATTTCAATAGTAGTTTCTCATCTGTGAGAACTGTCATTTAATCAACCGTTTAATTTTCACATAGTTACACATTTAAAGTAAATGTGTAAAAAAATTTCCAAATAAAAATTCACTCACACACAAATGTATTTATTATCTAAAGGAACAAAAAAAAACGTAAGCGTAAGATTGCACAATTCTTCTAGAGTATCCATCTTGATAACACGCAGGCTCGAAATGCAGTGAACACAATCTAGCAAATTTCGACGGCGTCCAATCTACACGTCTCATGTTTTATACCCATTTTTTATTTAGCTCTGGAAATCTAAAACAAAATGAATTTATTAATCATCTAAAAGAGAAACAACAAACTAAACAGATTTAAAGTCAAATAAAACAACCACGTGGTATTTTTTATTTTCCTGCTGTAGAAAATTTACATCTATTATTTGCTACAACAACTACATATAAATCTGATATAAGAAACAAAATAAATAAATCAACGTTAATATGAAATAGATTTTTTGTCATAAATCGATAATATACGCTAGATGTGTTACAACACTACGGTGGTAAACAAAATGCCAAACGTGATAATATTGTGACATTTTTTAAAAATTATTTAATTCTTTTGTATTCCACAACCCCATAAAGTGGGTAAATGTTACAGTTACAACATAAACTTATAAAAAAGCGCTTGATAAAACCTTCAAATAGGGTTAGAACATAAATATGTATTTATCAATTTGCTGAAAATCACTTACCGATGGAAAGATATTTTTTCATTGTTTTCATCCATAACTCCCATTCGACTAGTAATAGCCGGTAGCTAAACATACAATAGTCATTTTAGCACACTGACAAATAAAAAGAAACACTATACACTTTATATTTTCTAAATATTTCGTTAAAAACACTTGACGCACCGAGACCTCCAGCTGGAAGGCAAACAAAACTTAGCCGGCGCGGCACGTTTGAAGACAGTGCAGATACTATATCGCTATCTCAATCTGACTTATGCTGTTATTGACTAGGAGTAAGTAGATTAGAAAATATGTATTTTGTTCTGTCTCAATATAAGAACTCTATAGGTTTATTCCTCTGAGCGGGAAGTGATTAAAAAATGTGTGATTATTTGAATTGGGTAAATGCATAAACACTGAAGTTAGTGATATTAAATTAGAGGAATATTTAAAGAATTATCAAAATTTTTGGTAATTAACAATTATAAGATGTTGTTTATCAAGATTACACGACTTAGATTGGAACGTATGTACATTTATTTGTACTGGCACTTTTTTAATTTGTAGATACATACATATAAATCATCGAAATAAACGAAGGTTCGAAAAATTGTATGATGCTGTGCATTGTTAGATACCTTGACACATAAGGAATATTGAAATTGAAAGTATTTTTAATTAAGTAAAAAGAAAACAAATTAAATAGGTTTAGAATTTAGATATTGCAGTTCCTTTTCAGTTAGTATATTACAGATTACATAAAACTAATGTAATACCTATGCTACGTATTGCCTCTACAACGTCTACGAATAATAATGAACATTTACGTAGAGCCTCTACAAAGTCTACGAAATATTCGTAGCCGTATAAAAAGACGAACAACGTCGCATTCCTCAACTAGTATTCTTCAACATAATCGCCATCCTTGGAAATATCGTAACCACCCAAGCAATTGAAAACGTCGCGAAAATAACAAGACTTTCAATTGTTTCGATATAATAAAACAAGAATGAAAAGAAATGGCGCGAACAAAAATATATTTCATATAACGACTCGAGGAGCTTAGCTATATCCATTTCACATGAGTTAGAAAGGGATGGCTACAAATTCGTATTGCGTCTTAAAGTATCAGCGATTGGTCGATTTGTATCGGATAAAAATGAACGCGGGCTGTGATTGGTGGAAATACTTTTATCTTTTTTGAAACCGTTTGGCATTAGAATTTTTATATTTATAGGTTAACTGCGAACTGCGGTATGGTTTACATCGATGCTTTCTTAAAATGATATTATCAAGGCTTGTCAGTTTCATGAAATAGGGAGCCGAATTGTTGATTTCCAAGGGGGTAAATAACCGACTTCAATAAGAAGGAATGTGTAATGTGTATGTTTTATCGTTTGGTAGTTCTATCAATTAATAATAATAGATACATACTAATATTATAAATGCGAAAGTAACTCTGTCTATCTGTCTGTTACTCAATCACGCCTAAACTACTGAACCAATTTGCATGAAAGGTATGGAGATATTTTAATACCCGAGAAAGGACATAGGCTACTTTTTATTGCGAAATATGTACCACGGGCGAAGCCGGGGCGGACTGCTGGTAATAATATAAACTTACCTATAATGGTTGTGTTTCAAAACATCGTTTAAAATTGGTGACAGATATTATAAAACACCTTTGTATAAAAAAAATATTTTTGTAAATAAAATATTGTTCTGAAAATAATAATCTGATCATAACAAGTAGATACCTATGTGTATAACTGAAATATGTAATTTCCATAGATTTGAAAGATCGTAAAATGTATTTTTTCACATATCCATAGATAATCATCAGATTTGAGAGAAACCTAAACGATTTCCTTTTATAGTGGAGCCAATTTAATAGGCAACATTTGACGTCTATCAATTTTATCTTCATAGGGTGGTAACCTGTATAAAAACATCGATTAAAGTGAATTAATCGATACGGACTTGAAACATTTGTCAATCGAACTTGAAACACATGTCAATAATTTATGATAATTTTTATTCCCAAGTAATCAATGCATTCGATTCTAGATGTCTGATTTCGATTTTTAGAGTAACGTCTCTGGTATTTAAAAAGAAAAAAGGTTTATTGACACAAAATTGTAGCGACGTCAGTTCTTTAAATCAGAAATTGTTTATTATGTTTAGAATGGTTTATCAGTAAAATCAAATCCTAAAATTACTTATATCGGTCATTATTATAATAAATATGTAATCGTAATTGAAAAAAGTTAAGCAAATGTGCAGTTCTAACAAAACGAAATATCATGTTATTCTATGTTGTCGTTACTAGGTTACGTTGTTGAATTTTGTTGAACTGTCAAATGTTGCCTATTAAAATGGCTCTACTATAATAATATAAAAGAAATGCATCTTCAGTTCTATGAATTTATAAAAGATAGTACCTAATCCATGGAAAGTTGTCGTTATGCACCATGGAACGCCACTGTGCTTTCCGAACCGGTAGAAAATTATTATTTTTCTGTATTTTGACGATTCAAAAGAAATTCTAAATACATAAATGTTTGAGTTCTTTCACACACTTGCGAATCTAAATATGATTGCGCAGTCAATTCTTTCTCAATTTGACAAATATTGATACAACTTTAAAATATTATTTTTATTTGCTCATTGTAAAATAAACTACAATTTGCATTGTGACATTGGCATACCGCACTACTTTATTGTATTCGTATCAAAATAAAAGAAAAAGGGTTACAAGTAAACAAAATTATTCTAATCGAACAATTTGGTTATGCAAACAAAATTCCCGTAACGTATATAAACAAACATGGCCGCACGTCAATCAGCGCGCCAAAAGTTTCGACGAAAAAATAAATAAATGCAAATATTCGAAATTGGAACGCCGTGAATGTAAACCGTCGGCCGTTTGAATATTCATTCGGAATATGAATATTTCAAATTTGGGAACGCTGAATCAGATTCATTGAGATATAGTTCTGTGTTTTGGTAATTGCAAAAATAAAATTATTAGTGCATTAGCCATGCATTAGCGACATGTTTTGCTAATTGTAGTTGGTGGACACATTTGTTATTGTTATTATCCACTCTATTGAGCGTTATGTGTAAATATTTGTTTAATTTAAATAAAGATGACCACAGGCTCAGATTAAACATAAACAGGTACCATAAGCTCTTTATAATCTTTGGCTAAATAATGTTACAAATGGGTTTCTTGTCTTCTGATATAAGCAAAAGCAAAGTGAAAAGTGGACGTGAATGAAATAAAACGCGGTGTAGGTACTTATTCATAATTTTATTAAATAAATATATCAGGACAATTTTCACACACGGCACGATCTGATCCCATACTAAGCTTTCGATTGTGTAATGGAAACCAGATGGCTGATAAACATACATAATAATATGATACATATGATTTTAAAATAAACACTTAAATAGATAATTAACACCCAGACACAGAGCAAACATATATGTTCATCACACAACTATTTGCCCTGGGTGGGAATCGAACCCACGATCCCTGGCTTGACAGGCAGGGTCACTACCAACCAAGCCAACCGGCCAGTCAATTTTATCGATCTAGTGTTTCTATAGTTTAGTATACGGTAAGAAAAATCATTAAAAATTGTCATTGGTCCAATAAAGATTGCCTATGACGAAAAGAAAGTATCCTCTAAAAAAACTTGATCCGAAAAACAGATACAAAATGTTTTTGCCCTCACGATTTGTTACTACTACATAAATTCGGTTAAACAAAGGTCGAAGTGACCTAAAGTGAGTCTATAGTGTATTTAATTGATAGAAATAACTTGACCTATTTATATGAAACTTTAGAAACTCAATTCACAAAAACTGAAAAATGAAAATGGAAAATATATTTATTTAAAAACGTTTTACACAGTTACATTTGTATTTATGTTGCACGTTTTACAAACATTTGGCTTATTACCCACACTAGGCAAGACTTTATCGTGGGCACTGAGACGAGTATACAAAAAAAATTGGGTGTCCTCGGTATAATCAACGCTGATAGATAACTACATCTAATTGCAATTGTATTATAATTATTTATGAATTAAATAGTTGCAACATTTATGCTAATCGCACACCGATTTATCCCCCATCCTAACAATCCGTCGCGCGCCATATTTATTTCATATAAATTGTAATAAAAGTGAATATGTCAAAAAGTAATTAATTCTTGGTCGGTGTCACCCCTGTTAGCGTGTAGTGATGCGCTGTGGTGATATCGATGGAATGTGTTGTCGATAATTTAGTGAGCACGTTGTGATAACAATGGATGATTTTTTTAGTTTGAATTCTTGTATAATATTATTATATTACCTGTTGTTTTATTAAAATAATATGGCAGGTGTTCTATATTATGATTGTTATTTGTTAGTCTATGAAAAATATTATATAAAATATGAAAATATTTAATTTCCATATTATAACAATGACATTGATAAATTCTTCAGTAATTATTTTCTTTGGCTGTTTTCTACTTTTTATCCAGTCTCCGGGGTATTCATTAAAACAGCCAATTCACAAAAAATTTCTCTTCGTTATACAAACATATTTTTGCCTCATATCTTACTTATCTCATATATTAACTACTTAGTCGTCAAGTTTAATACAGCATTCAAACTATTGTCTAATTTTATCGACTTGGTGATATAAGTACATCACTAGCATGCCAAAGGGCCGGCGTCAGCTGTTGGCGGCAGATTGTCGGTGACGCGCTCGCGATCGCCAAGACGAGGGTCCCGTGACGTCAGCAGTCTTGCACAGATTATATTAGTGTACAGATTATAAATATTATTTGTGATTGATTTTTTGTGTATGTGTATGTGGCTACCTACTTCATTATAACAGCTAAGTCAAAGTCGCGTGACATCAACGGTTTAACGCAGAGATTACAGATTACAGAATTGTTTGTTCTTAATTCATATCTGTTACGAAAGGATAGCTTAATTATATATTACTAGCGGTCCGCCCCGGCTTCGCCCGTGGTACATATTTCGCAATAAAAGGCCTATGTTCTTTCTCAGGGTCTAAAGATTGTCTGTGCCAAATTTCATCAAAATCGGTCCAATAGTTTATGCGTGAAAACCATACATACATACATACAAACCTTTCCTCTTTATAATAATTAATATTAGTATAGATAGTATAGATAGGTATTAGGTAGGTACCTAATACCTATCTATACGATCCTTTATGATAATTGATAAGCCTTACTAGGTAGTAAGGCTTATCAATTATCATAAAGGATCGCATGAAGTTCTGCCACGTTCTGCCTTACGCACTAATTACATATATATCTATTACAATTAAATAAGTATTAATTTTACCTACAAATTATAAAATATATTGTTGGTAATAGATTATTTTTCATGAAATAAAAACCTTCTTAAAAAATTATTATAATAACATGACATACAAAGTCCTTTTTTCATATTCTTTAAAACATCAGCATTTAAACATTGTGCAAAGATACCCTGTTGCACAAAATACAATCGCTAATTGAACCATCTTAAACGCATAATATCATAATTGATAGATCGACGATAACTTCTCAGTTCTCACAATCGAACAATCAATTTTTAACGTACCAATTACGGATTCACCAACAAAAGTGGCGCGAAACTTTAGACGTTTGACAATTAAAAAAAAAGAATTTGACAAATCGTTTTCGCGCGCTACGCTCCAACCGATTCGTTCCAGCCAATCAGAGAGCGCGATTTGTCATCGCAATTTCAAATTTGTCTTGACATTGACAGCTTGGTTCGTACGGACTTCCGAAATATTGAATTGTTAAAAATGTATCCCTGTTTAGTTTTCGTACTAGTTGATATTTAGCTGTCGTTGATTTAATAAGTGCACGTTTTGAAAAAATAAGCGCTAATTACGGCATCAAAATCTGCCTTCTATAAATCATGTTGTGATAATTTATAGGTAATTTTAATTTAAAAAATACGATAATATTTGTCGTTTGTTTTTCATTTACCTATTGTAATTAATAAACCGATTAAAATTTTATGAATAATAAATTAAACCACATTATAATTTTGTGATAACTATAATTCCGAAGCCTCATATAAGTACATACTGTAGCAACAACTTGTTCTCCATTTCTTCTTAGCTTTCGATTGCATAAATCTATTATAGAATAAAACACTACCTCATATGAATAACAATAAACGTCCAATATCTGTAAATCTCTAAAAGCATTATCGTAATATAACTTTTTTACGCCCGCACCACGCCTCACCATCAATCTTCACATTAATAGTGGCCATATTATAGTAGCTGATAGATTTTGTGTGAAAAAACTGCAAAAACTACCAAAATGAGGAATTGATTTCCATTGCCAAATCTATTGTGTGCAATTGTCATTATGTCGAAGTTTAACCGACTTGCACAAAATGAGGGATTTTTTTATTAATGACGTGACGTTTTATTTCTGTGTAAAGAATTGATTGCGGGTGGTTATAGATTTGTAAAAAGGGTTATAATAAGGAAACTAGAATTGTAATAAATGCTACAGCTGTTTATTGTAAAAGGGTTAAGCTTTCAAATATAAGTCGCCATTAATGTAGTTTTTTTTCTATTGAGATATTATTTATATACCTAAGGGGGCATCCATAAATTACGTGAGGTGTTTTAGGGGGGAGGGGGTCGAGTAAAATCTCATCTAACCTTATGTTGAGGAGAGGGGGGATCTCGGCAAATAACATGTAATTTTTTTTCTGATTGAAACAAAGCAAATTAATAATAGTTATTCTTTTGGTCCATTTTCAAAAAATTGAATAAAACACCTCACGTAATTTATGGACGCTCCCTAATAGATTATGGTTCTTTGTTCTTATTATAACAAAATCAAATCAAAATGTTTCTATTGACGTTACATTAACCTAAGAATACTTGTTCCAAACGACCATGTTTTTCTGCAATCTGTATCATAAAGAAGTTTATATATAAGTTTAGGATAAATGAATACCCTACATCTACAAATAACCCACATTTCTCAAAACTAAAAAACTGCCTTTATTGTTTTGATTGTATTATCTTAATTAATCTTATGTTCTTTTACAGGTAAAAATCTGGTTCCAAAACCGCCGCATGAAATGGCGCAACTCGAAAGAGCGAGAACTACTCGCGTCCGGCGGCTCCCGGGAACAGACACTGCCAAACAAAAACAACCCACACCCAGACCTATCCGACGCTGAAGCTGACAAACCGAAACTATCACCTTCGCCCGTCGAAGACGACGAATTAAAAAACAAAATCTACGCGTCAACTTCGAACTGTCAAAGTGACAGCTACAGATATGACAACAAGATGGCGGCGGGGCTGTTCGCGCGCGAGAACTATCAGAACATCGAAGACGGCGATGATTATGAAACAGATGCTAGTGCATCAGATGAAGAAATAAACGTGACATGACGTGTTTTTTATGTATAGAATCATGTGTAGATATTTATTAAGCTGTGTATAACTAAGGCGTTTGTGTAGCATAATTTAGTTTAACGTTTTTGAATATAAATAAAGTTAAGTGTTACCATACGAATTAATGTTAAATTCAAAGCTTCGTGGAGTTGTGGACTCCATCGATTGTACATTCAAAATAAATTAGTAAGCATAATAATAATACTTAGCACAAAAAACGACTTGCTAATTATATAACTTCCTGGTTGGGTAAATTATTGGATAATTTGAGTTCTACCTTACATTTTTATTCAGAAATTTTAATATCATCGAAAAAGGTTTTAATCATTTTCATATTATGACAACACTGTTGAAAATTTTCTGGGAAATTAATCTCATTCTTATTTTATTAATTCTGATGAAAATCAAGGTTTCTTCCTTTATTTGCGATTATACAGTTTACTGTACACAAACATTTGCCACCATAATATTTACCTTATGGCAGAATTAATGAATCACATAAATAAAATTATAGAAAGGTAAATCATTGGGTCTCTGTGGATTCATAATTTAATTAAGAAATTATATTTTAAGTATGCCATTTTGTATAATTGCACCATTTTGTAAATACTAAATAATATTTGGTCGTGTAGGCAATATCATGATATTTCTTAGTACAATAATATTATTTTTATCATAAGCAGTTTCAACTAATGACATTACTGTTATTTGCGATTACCACAATTTGGTGTCTTATAAAAAAACTAACAGGAGAATATTAAGAAATATTGTGATATTGTAATTTACCATTGATACGATCTCATTCGCTTTATAAAGATCTAAATTATCAACTGTAATATACATTTATGTGAAAATAAAACAAATAACATTATACGCTTGTTTGATTTAACACACAGGTTAGTTCATTGATGCACAGATAATTAATTACACGATACTTACCTCCATCCATACTATTAATATTATAAAATATGCGAAAGTAACTCTGTCTGTCTGCTACTCAATCACGCCTTAACTACTGAACCAATTTGCATGAAATTTGGTATGAGATATTTTGATACCCGATAAAGGACATAGGATAGGTTTTATCCCGGAAATCCCACGGGAACGGGAACTATGCGGGTTTTTCTTTAACTGCGCGGGCGAAGCCGCGGGTGGAAAGCTGGTTGCAGCCTGTTTATCCCAAAGAAGCTGAATATATTTCAGACAAATTGAATTAGACAATAAGTTTGTATGTCAATTTAAAAATGACATTTTAATGGAATATAATTTTGAGGGCCTTGCATTCCTAAAAAGTTGAAATTAACGCGAGCAAATCTGACTAGATATACAGGGTGTCCCACTATTGGTATACTAAGCGCGAAGGGACTTGTAGTTTCGCATACACTGATCACGTATAAAAATTCTTAAACAATAAAATTACGTCCAAAATTTTTTGCTAAATTTTTCCTGAAAATCCATGTTTTCTTCTCTAGCTTCGTGCAGCCGGCATATACCGCTTCTGTAATGTGAGCATTTTGTCTATGAAAACATAATCTTAAACGATAGCTCACGTGCTTTGTCTAAATCCTAATAAATTATATACTACAACCTTCCTCTTGCATCACTTTATCTATTAAAAAAAACCGCATCAAAATCCGTTGCGTAATTTTAAAAGAAACAGCAACAATACATTGCTCAATTAAAAGAAGACATGTACAGGATATATTAAACGTGATGATACTATACCCATTCTCTTTATAATCAGACCCTTAAATTTGTTATCACGATAAAAATTAGGTTTTATTCATCTCCAAGGCCTAAAAGATCCTAAAAGAAGTACCTATTGACGTGATATCAACCAATTCACACTATCGCTTCATTACCATTAACTAAATATTTCCATACATTCTTCCGTAGAAAACCCCCAAAATAAACACCCTAATTAACAACCCACCCCCGCTACATCTATCTCGCTCGCACACCAGTTGTCAGGCGCGTGGCAGTCACGTGGCCACTTGAAGGATTTTCTATGCATTACTGCTATAAGTACATTGCGTCAGAGATGAAAGGGATTTAGGATAGACGATTCGACGATCATGGTTGTTTGACTCAATTCCTTGCAAGTAATGGCTAGTTTCAACCGGTATGTAGTTAGATAACGCATGATCATAGAATCGAGTGTCTAAAAATTTCTAAAAATGTCTCGGCCTGGCAGGACACGGAAGGTTCATCAGTCATCACCTACCTACTTGTCCTTAAAAGAAAATCGATCAGTGCAACAGATGTACGCATACAGCGCGAGTGTGCTAAACTAAGTGATAAGCTAAAAGTTGTTACCTAGGTACTTAATTAATAATTTAAAATAATAAGCAATTTAGCTATACGTTCTGAATGAATATTAATACTAAGAAAGTATACTGCAGGCATCATTATAGGTGTATACAACATGGTACCTAATAAATTTCTTGCCTTGAGCATAGGAGCTAACGGAATATTAGGAAAAAAAGACGTGTGGCACTCGGGGACTGCCGCGGTAAAGCTATTGCATAGCATGCCTTCAAGCCACACCTCCGTGTCCGTCGGAGTGGGGAGCGTGAGGTTTTTTCGTTACGGAATTTCTCGATTCGGTTCCCGCGCTCAAGGCCCGCGATAGAAGCTATGCAATAGCTTAAAAATTTCTTACCCAAGCTTAAAAATAAGCAAAAAACAAGATCAAAAAATGAATATGAACAGAAATCAGAATCATAAGCCAATCCGTAGTACCGACTTACATGCATGGCAATGACATAATAGTTGAGAAGCGTGGCCGGCACGTGCTTGGCATCTGGTGTTTATTGATTAGATAGTTCGCATGTTTGTCCCTGTGATGTATGGTGTTGGATGCATTCGGTTTTTCATAGCTCATAGACTTTCGTTTTTATAATATCAATTTTGTCAAGTGAAAGTCGACGCTGCTTATTCTTATACATACCTACATCCATACCTATTAGATATAATTTAGGTATGTAATGTAGTCCCTATCCATTCCTGGGAAAATATATTGAAAAGTGTGTTTTGTTATTAAAACTTTCTTTATAATATTAGTCTAAAAATAAGTATTCAGCATTATTTATATACCTAGGTACGTAGGTAGGGTTATCAGTTTGGGAACGTTGTTTAAAATTGTTATAACCAACATAGAGATTAGAGAATGACAAGCTTCAATGAAAAATTTCATAATTTATTTATCACTACACATTACACAAAAGTCGCTATCGCTGTCTGTCCGTCTCTATGTATGCTTAAATCTTGAAAACTACGCAACGGATTTTGAGGTGGTTTTTAATAGGAACAGTGGTTCTTGAGAAACGTTTTAGTATATATTATAATTTGTCAAAATTTTCTACTAAGCGAGCGAAGTCGCGCGTGGAAAGCTAGGTATCATAAAAATTGTTCAAAATAATGGTGCAAACAGCCAGATATTTAACATGCCATTTTCGAAAATATTGAAAGCATAGAGTACAGATTTTTTCCATAAGGGGTGTGTCCACACGTTGTAAAGTACAAAGGTGTTAGGCCCGTCACACACATGCGTGTAAATCATGCGCCCACCTTCTGTGTGGTGACACCTTAACGACGTAATATGGGTTTATTTTTTTTAATAATATGTTGTGTTATTATTGTTTAGGGAATTATTCGAAATTAAAATTACTAGCAAGGCTGCCTAAGCATACAAAAATTATTACACAAAAAAAATGTAACTTGTAGTAGGTACCTAACTACTAAAATAAAACAAAAAACACTTTTTAAGCGCTTCTATAAGTATTTGATATAATATATTGAAATGATATTTATTATTGTCATAAGCAAAGCACTTTTCAAGTACAAAAACATAAAGCACTATTAGTTTATAAATAAATTGAACATCAATAATAATACTTACTTAGGTAGGTATTATATCTTAAATGCTCTGAAACATAAATATGTATTAATTAATAAACCACACTCAAATCTATTCATCGGTTTCGGAGCTACAACGTCACATACACACAGATCAACACGATATCTTAAATCACCCCTTGTTTATGACTGGGGTTGCATAATATGACAAATTGGATTTTATATTTTTAAATAATAGCCTATTAAAATTGGTTCTAGTGTGTTACGTTAGTAGTTAATTATTAGTATTTAATTTCTGCAAAAATGTTAGTCTTTTTTAAAACTTAAAATATTTATCAAGCTCATTTTGTTAAAAAATGTCAATGGAAAACTCAACCAGTAGGTACAATATGTAATACAATATTTTCGAATTTGAATGAAAAAAAAGTAATTTAATTATACCTTTACTCTAAGTAGGTGCGCATGCCATTAAAAAATAACCGTTATAATTTCAAGCTAAACAAAATCTCAAGTAAAATGTCTATAAAAAATCATAACAATCTTTAAAAAAGTTCAAACATTTCTTACTTTTTTAATTCTACACTAAGCACTGACAACACTGATTTATTCGTTCGTAAATCAAAAATGTGAAATGGCGCGTAAAATGATTCGCTATATTTATCGGATTGCCATTCTATACGTTAGTTACGACTCCACATATGGAGGTATTAAAGTCCCATAAAATATTTAACTGATTTTATTTATTACTTGCTCGAGTTTCATAATATTGTTGTGACACTTCGTTGATAAGAATCAAATTGAAATGAACAAATCTAACATTACTTTTATTTTTAATAGGATTGTAAGTACTGTATATTTTTTAAATAATGTTTTTCAAGCCAAAATACTAAAAGACAGAAATACTATAAAAGCAAAACATTGTGGAGATGTATGGTTATATGTTTGTGACTCTTTCCCGTAAAAACTACTGGACCGATTAAATGGGCGGTAATATAGGTAGTATTACAGCTATTACTGTGAAAAATTATACATTAAGAATGAAACATCTCATTTTTTATTGAATTATAATAGTAAATGAGCAGCTACAGTCATACTTTTTTACCCGGGTTCATCTGCGAAAGCAGATACTAGAGTAATTAATAACATACATACTTAATAATTCATATCAAATTACTTTCTAAACTAAGTATTAAATGAAAACAAAGTAAGTAATATTCATATTTTTATTGCAATCAAATTCCTCTATTAACACGTTCACTGCGGCATGTCCAGTATCGGGCCATCAGCGACTACACCACAGTGCGGCGCCCAAAATCGCAGTTTTCACCGTGGTGCGGCGAGGTTTTTTATATGTTAATCAATGACTAGAAAAGAGACAAATATATTTTTGTGATCACAGTTTGAAGTAGGACTCAATTTCGTTTAAAAATCGTATGGCAAAATATTGGACCAACGCATAGAAAAGAAACCGTTTCTTTTGTGTGCGGCATGTCAAATATTTTGCCATGGACAAGCACCTCATGCCGCACTGTACTGCGAGCGCGCCGCGTGTCAGTCTCGCATAGTGATGCACCAGGACCGAAGCACTTTTCTTTTGAGTTTTTTTAAATGACAATGATACCTTAAAGGCTTTAGTTTTTTTACTTTCTTTTATTTCGTAGCATAAATGCAAAAATGTGATGACAGTTGTGAAAATAATATAAAACATTAAAACAAAAGTTACTGAACAATTTCCTGATAGTACTCTATCAAGTACCTTGTTTTATATGTGTTTTTTTTTTGTATCGACGATCTCGTTATCAGTTAACAAACAGACTGAAATATACAAAATTGATTTATATCGATATCGATGTTTTATTTTACAGTGTTTCCCATCGCTATTACTGTAAACATGCCGTATCAACGCAGTGCGGGATGGCAAATAATTTTTCACAAAATCAGGGGCTTACATTTTCCCTCATATCTTTTAAACTATTCGGTCAAACTAAAAGCTATTCATGCGGTATATACTAGACTATATACACTATTATCTGAAAAAAATTTTTTTGAAATATCTTGAAATTTCATGAAATTAGTAACCTTCAAAGTCAGAAGGTGCGATGTGATAAAAATGGCTCATGACGCACAGTGGTGAACTTGCCGATGTGAAGTATGGAAGACATGCCGCAACAACGGTAAGTTTGGCATTTTAGGTGCCGCAGTGAACGTGTTAAACCGTTAGAAAACGCGGCAATAGAAAAAACAAAAAAAAACGAAAAACTGCAAAAATTTCTGAACGCAACTAACTGGCAGCCGTCGCGAACAAGCGCCATGCTGATTGAACCGCCCGTTTTGAACGCTTTGACGTTTCATGATTTTTTTTATCGTGTTCAATTTTTGACAGTTTAAAATGGAATATGGAGTATTGTATTTTGAACGCTGTTCAGATATGTAGATTGTTGAGAACCTTTGAGAATAAAACTATATTTTTCACATAATTATTATTACTTAGTATTACAATAGTAACTGTATCCCACATACATCTCATACATAGTATTCCGTATTAATTAGAATACTTACTCAGATGAAACGACTAATTCATGTCTTTTCAATAATGCTAACTCTGCATCTGGCCCGCGCACGGTCTGTTTATTAAAGTTAATAGGTACTTAGAAGATTTTCTTAAAATTTTCCTTGTTTTCATCGAAATCGGTGCAAATCAAATCTCGAGGGTGCAAGGATTAGCCGTGAAAGCGGAACAATGGCGGAACAAGACAGACTCACTTTTTGTTTATGATAATATTTGTACGACTAATAACTGTTATGACATTGATACTCAATATCAACGCGATATAAGCTACTTATAAGGGGTGAATTCTTCAAATGCAAACAAATCCTCAGTTTATTAATTTTTATACATCCACATGGTTCCACATGAACTATTTATATATGACACATTTGTGACAAAAAATGAATACATGTAGTTATTATCACTTTTTCAATGTATATCAGTCAAAAGTGGTTTTAACGGGAAATGGGTTTTGATTCTAACATATCTACTTGATATTTAAGAAAATCTGTTTGTTCTGTTACCATTTCATTAAGTTTGTAATCAGTAAGTATCTAATATTATAATTATAACCATCAAATAAAAATAATACAATGCAAACTACGCATCATTTTTGACCTATTTTAAACTATAACAAAAACTTCTCAGCCAGTCTCCCGTAATTATCTGACAAATTAAAACTTTATGTACCGTAAAAATGTTAAATTAACACATCCGCAACCGGTTTCCGAACGCACTCGAACCAAAGCGAACAATTTGTAAACATCAACGCATTTACATCAACTGTAGCGTAAAAATCTTAAAAATCATTATTTATGGTGCGCAAATTCGTAAGAATGGTTTTTATAAAACATCATTAATAAAACGTATCCATTATGAAAACATCGATAAATTATCTGACAATTGAATTGGCGCGTTTTTTAATGTCAAATTAGGAGCCGTTTTGACAATTGTCATTGCTTATTGTTCTTTTTTTTAGGTGCGTTCACGCGTTCCTATCTTTTATAATATGAAGGGGTGATGTAATGTTTATATGGGGTTTGGATTTTATTTTTAGTATCTTTTGGATTGCGTGTGGGCTTCATGTTGGCCTTTGGGATTATCGCTTTTTTGATAATCCGAGGAGGAATGCTTAGCTTTTTAGTGTGATTTGATACAGTCTATGCTTGTGAGAAAAATATTTGCGAAGCACCTGTTATAAGGAATCATTTTAAATACATTTTTAAGGTTCTTTTTAGATCAGTGTGTATGGATTGGCTTAGTGGTAGTGGTAAGATTTGCTTCCCAGTTAAAAGTTTGCAAAAAATAATATTGACCTTTCACTTTCTTTTCTCCATTCGCGGAAGATATATCATATCGCAGAATGGTATGAATTTAATAAGAAAATAAAATACAATACGAATTTTTTACTATGTATTAATACCAGACTAGAAACTATGAGCAGATAATATAATGGTCGATTATGAATACGAAAATATATTTTATTCAATTTCATTTAATTGGAAGTACTTAGAGATTTATCTTCTCAAAATAGGTTGCTAGTATATACGTAAGTATATAATATGTATTATTATTTTACTATACTCATGTAATAAATATTATTTAAAAATGATTAAATATTATTTTAAAAATAAATACTTAGGTACAGTTATATCTAATACTTCTAACATACATTTCAATACATATCTTATAAGATAGGATTTAACTCTACCTTTGTGAACGAACCGACATACAGTGCAACTCAAGTGAACAACAATACATTGTGACGTCATCAGCTACATGACTACACGGATGTTGTAAACTTTGGATCTGGCATTGTGTAACTCCTAGTCTATGCATATAATAGACTTGTGTGTAGAGACCCTATTTTTAAATAAATAAATACACGTTTACAGAGGCTATTTATTAAGCTATTGCATAGCTTCTATCGTGGGCCTTGAGCGCGGGGACCGAATCGAGAAATTCCGTAACGAAAAAACCTCACGCTCCGCACGGGGACGGGCTCGGAGGTGTGGCTTGAAGGCATGCTATGCAATATCTAGCTTTACCGCGGCAGTCCCCGAGTGCCACACGTCTTTTTTATTTATTAATTAAATTACAGAGGTTATTTAGTTATTTATTTATTTATTAAATTTAATAAATAAACAAACTGTAAATGTTTTTGTGGTGGTGGTAAATGGTGGTGGTGATCGCTAACCACGAAATGGACTATGCATGGAGAGTATATGTGCGCAAAGACATAACTCTAGAGTCTAGACGTACCTACTCTCTATTCCAATAGTCTTCATTTATACCAGGTGAAAGGTAAGACGTTAGACGAATTTAGACAGGAGCTTCTACTCATGAAACTGAACAACTTTTGTTCTACAACTTTGCTGAATTCGTAAAAAAAATTGGACTTTGTAAGGAAACTTCGCTAATCAGCTGACCGATTTCCATACAAAGTCCAAATTTTTTTCTACGAATTCAGCAAAGTTGTAGAACAAAAGTTGTTCAGTTTCATGAGAAGAAGCTCCTGTCAAAATGCGTCTGACGTCTTACCAGTCACCCTGTATACTTTGTAGTTTTAGTTTTTGTAAATTCAGGCACTATCATATAATTTCATGTTTCTTAAATTAAATATATTAAGAAGTAGCCAGTAGGTATAGTATTTACTTTTTAGGTATGGTTAACATTGTTTTTTATACCGTTTTTATTTCACTTTTCTGTTCATGTATCTGTAGAAAGTAAATAATAAATATTATTTCATACCATATCTCTTTATTTCCTTAATCCTACGAAATATCCTAGATTCGTACTGTATACGGATCTATCAAACGCAGCGTACCGCATCAAAATTTCGCACATCAAAAGCCATCAATAGCGATGTACAGACAGACGTGTAGTTTGTAGTGCATGTAAACACACCGCTTGACGGGCACAGGGACGGATTGACGGCTCTAGATTTATTAACTGGGTTGAGATGAGCAGAAAAAATAAAAACTGAGTTCATAATACTTATATTGAAATTATAAAAAAAATTGGATGTATGTAAAGTAGGTTTACGATCGAGATGTTTACGTGATAACGTCTTATTGGTGGCAGCGCTCGAGATGAGACGGGAGATCGGTCCCTCTCTCTCTCGTTATACCTGCGATCGCGCTCGTGAGGTTTTGGTGTGACACAAGTTTCAGAACATGTCACCCGACTAAAACGATTTTAAAAACGTTATCACGTCAAAATATAATTAAAATTTATTTAAAGGAAGAATAGAAAGAAAGAAACAATTCATTCAAAAACAGCAAATCGAATCTGTATGAAAGGTACAGAAATATTTCCGGGAAGTATTTTATGCAAGTAATAAAACAAAAGTTTGGATTGATGTATAGAATATGAAACCTCTATTTTGTAATTCAACTCTCACATGAACTATGGAAATAGTAGTTAATTATTTGAGGATGAAAAAGACTTTGCAAATAGCGCTCGTACTACTAAGGTAGGTCTTAACGAAGTCACTCTTCGGTATAATTTACCAAAATAGTTATAAGAAATTCTAAATGCCTTAGGGTTAACTGAATTAAGTGCAGATTAGAAATAAGTAGGTACTATGTTGAATAATAATTTATTATAGTAACTATTATTACTATTATTTACAAGTAAACTTCAATCTTATTTCTACTAAGATTAAAGTTTATTTGCTCCCAAAAATACGGATGTAGTTAGATGGATTATAAATAAACAATAAAGTATACAACAATTCTGACAAATCTTTCCCTGTATTGAAATTATTAACAAAGTATACTTAACTTTTCATTCTCCTCAAAATATTGTTTTTATAACACATAACTGTCAATAATTAACATAATAATAATTATTATGGCTCTATACTTATTTTAAAATATTTTATACATACAAATCCGGCCCTGTCTCGCCTCTTAAAACCCTGTATAATGTTACTGTAGCAATTTGTGATCATTCGATACAATGTAAGCTATACATTTTCTATCATCTACCCTTTGGTTCAGTGGTTAGGTATAGTAGGCAGGTCCAGGGTTCGGTAATCATGACTAATAAACAAGAAATCTCTATAAATATGAAGCTGAAGAGTGAAGAGTATGTTTGTTTGTTCGCTAATCTCAGGACCTACAGTATCGAAATGAATTATTTTTTGTGTTTGATAGTCCATTCAACGAGAAATGTTATAGGCTATTTAACAGCACACTACGATCAATAGATGCTGCAAAAGTGTTGCAAAATTAATAAAAAATGTTTTAAAAATATATTAGATAATTTATTTATTACGTGTGTTCCTCCCTTTTAATGATAAGTAAATAAATAAATTAAGATGCATATTTAATTCTCGGTTTAAAAAAATAAAGTGTAGATATTATATATTTAAAAAACTAGTACGATTAATAATCAATTAATGTATTAGATACGTAATTAATTGCAAAATAATATTTGAAGTTGGTCTATTTATTAGTTTTTATATTATTTTTTATGTCGGGTCAATCCAGATTCCAGTCGAAACAGGGGCTAACGGCTAGTCGACCCTAAAATTGAATTAGTACATATCAATTTCATGTAATTTATCAGAAACGAGAAACTAAGTGGTGACTTAATGTTTGCTTACTTTTACTTATATTTACTTACATTACTACAAATAAGTTGACATTGGGCTATTATTGTACAAACATGTTTCGGTCAGCGGTTTTGGGGGTTTGGCTAGACAGATTTATCAATAAATGGCTCTATCAAAACAGGTATTAATATAAAAGCTGATTGTATTGTATGTAATCTGCTAATGCATGAATAAAATATGTATATAAAATTCCGACCTACCTAGTATTAAAATAATCTCATGTTTTTCTGAAAAGGAGATTGCCCAAGTGACTATGGCACTTAGTATCGCAATCAAACTTATTGTGTCAAGATGAAATATAGCTCAATTTAAAGCTTGATGTTAGTACTTTTAGATATGATTAAAGTTTTTATGTAAATAAGCCGCAGTTCGCGACAATAAAAATAAAACAATAGTTTTATTCAACACTTCAAAAAACTACTTAATCGAGTTTAAACTAACGATGAACGTTAAGTTTTACATTTATCACATAGGTAATATTTTAATTTACAAGACAAATGTAAACATTATTTCAAAATAACATCGAACAATGCGTCGAACACATTCATTTGACATTTCAAATCTCAGAGCAATATTCCTCTGAGTTTCAAATAGAAACTGTGACATATGACGCTTGCAAGAGAGATAGATATAGGTATGTGTCAAAACAAAACTTTTACTTTTATTTCTATTTATTCGGTATAATTACAACTTAATAGTGATAAATATGATCATTATAAATACAAATAGGAATTAACAATATCACGAATACGTGGCACAACTAGTATTTTACCGATTCCATACGTAGTCATGTACATGTTTCAAAAGAAAAACTTTTACTATTATTTCAATTTATCCGGTATAATTAAGACTTAATATTGATACATATGATCATTATAAATACAAATAGGAATTAACAATATAACGAATACGTGGCACAACTAAAATTTTACCGATACCACCCGTGGTCATACAGTATGAAAAATAAAGAAATATTCGAAAAATCAAATCAAAATATGTTTGTTAGTTTGCTCACAATAATCTCAAAAACGATTTAACTGATCTTTATAATTGTATATGTATTTCCAATTTAACATCTAAGTTATAATAACATTTATATCATAACAATACAATAAAAAACGAGTGTGTTATCTTAAAAAATGCATTAAAGATACCCGGAAAAAGGAAAGATTAAAGAAATAAGATAACCAAGTATGCGAGTGACAGGCGAACAAAGAAAATAACTTCACCCCTTATATTTAAATGTCTTATTAAACTCGATAGAATCTGCTCGGTTTGGATTGTAGATTCTATTTAGAATATACTTTTAAACTATGGGATGTATTTAATAATAAAAAACAAGGTATTTTTTTGTTTTATTGATGATAGATCAAATAAAAATATATTATAAAGTTATCAAGTATATTTTGTATACGTAGTATATTATTATTAGTCTGTGGTATATTATATTACTTAATATGTTGAAATACTTACACATGACATTATGATATTTAGCGACAAATTAACGTGTGTGTTTTCATACACAATAGAGCTTATCTAATTTATTTCCTTATTTTTCTGTGTGACGCTTTTAAAAAATACAAAACTATAATCGATGTATCTATTAACAACATTGGTCAGTCTGTTTGAAAATCAATTGGATGCAACTAACATGAAAATATTTAACGTAATTTTACTGAAATATTCTATCTATGAGGTATTTCCTAACTTATTACTTTGCTAAATAGCCTTGTTCATAACAATCTAATTAATAAAATACCTATATAAAAATAATTGTAACAATTACCTATTTTAAAAATAAAATATTCATTCCTTTTAAAAAATTTCAAACATAAGTTACGAATTCTACATCCATAACGACAATTATTAACCTAACCTAACCTAACTTTAAACAATTGTTTCTTAAAAATCGATGTACCTAATCTAAAAACATAACTAAATACACTTATTCGAAGTTAGTTAACCCGTCGCGGGCAGGCTTGCCCGGGGCGCTGTCAATCAATGCCCGGTAATTGTTCGTAGATATTTAATTTAATTATCTGAAATTGTACTGTTGGTATTTTTAGAAGTTGTTATTGAATCTGTTGTAAATGGATTGTACTAAATACTATCTATTGTACATAATGTTAAATGTTTGTAGGTCGTATGAGAGAAAATGATGTATGTGATTTTATGACTCAATGAATTAACTGTGTAGGTATGTTAGGTAACTTTTATTATGAAACTAGCTATGCCCCGCGGTTATACCCGCAGTACTCCGCTCCTGTTGGTCTTAGCGTGATGGTATGCAGCCTAAAGCCTTCTTCAATAAATAGGCTATCACCGAATTAATTTTTCAAATCGGATCAGTAGTTCCTGAGACTATAGCGTGTTCAAACAAACAAACACTTCAGCTTTTTAATATTTAATATCTAAGTATAGATAAGTACATAAATGAAATGATTGGTGTGTTTTATTCAAATAAAATTTTCAGGAAGATTAGCTCTTTCAAATTAAAAAAAAAAACATACAAATTCTTTACCTTTATATTGTATTATCTAATATAATTTACCTTAAGAATTTTTTACTATATTTTTAACTAGCTGCGCTCCGCGGTTTCACCCGCGTGGCTCCGCTCCTGTTGGTTTTAGCGTGATGATATATAACCTTCCTCGATGAATGGGCTATCTAACACCGAAAGAATTATTCAAATCGGACGTAGTTCCTGAGATTAGCGCGTTCAAACAAACAAACATACAAACAAACAAACTCTATAATATTTTAGCTTTATAATATTAGTTTAGATAAAAACCACAGACTAATAATAATATACTACGTATACAAATAAAACTAATAATACAAGTTTTACTGCTTTTTAATTTTTTGGAAAGATGAGCGCCATCTAGTGTGGAATTGCTATTAATTTTTTTAAATACAGCGCCATCTAGTGAGGAATAGCCATTGAATTATTTTATTGATTACAGCGCCATCTAGAAATTTTCTTTATAACTTTTATATACTACAGCGCCATCTATTGTCGAGAAGTATATATTCTTTATTTATACTTCTCGACAATAGATGGCGCTATAGTATAATTAATTGTATTACTTATACTATAGCGCCATCTATTGTCGAGAAGTATAATTAATTGTATTACTTTAGTTTCATGTAAAGAAAAATAGATGGCGCTGAAATAAAAATAGAATTTTTTGGCTATATTTATTTGTGTAATGATCCTATCCGCCTTCGCCGTCTCATGAATGTAATTTGCGCTCCTCTAACAATCTTACGCTTTGTATGCCTGCTCACATCTCCAAATTTTATGATTCATCTTTTACCGTGCAAGCCGTAAGATTGTGGAACTCCCTACCAACCGCAATAAAGCAAGCGCAAACTTTGAATAGTTTTAAAGCTGCAATTAAAAAATATTATCTGTCCTCATAGTCATTCTGTATCTGTTCTGTTTTACCTATTTCTCTACTTGAAATTTTTATATATCCTCTTCTGCACGTTTTCTTTCTTTCTTATGTTATATGTAATTTTATAACTTACTCATATCTATTATATTTATTTGTATTCACTCCTCGTATATGCACTATCTACCTTTTTCAATCTTTTCATTTTCCTATATCCCAAGGTTGCCTGGAAGAAATCGCTTCAAAGCGATAAGGCCGCCAATTTGTACGGTGAAGATTCTTTTTGTATATTATTGTATTGTATATCTGTGCATTGTACAATAAAGTGTTTTTTTTTTTTTTTTTTTTTTGTGTATAATTTTTAGTGATTTATAATAAGTAATAAGTTATCATACACATATATTCACAATTTTTTTTCTATAACTAACCATTGGGTTGTAAATAAAAAACATTGTACATTTTAAAATACTTTATTATTTATTCGATTTTAAATATCGCCTTCGAAATTGATCCTGCCTTCAACGCTACCAACGCATCTTTGTACTCTGACAAAGCGAATGTCTTCACTCCAAGTTTTTCATAATTCAGATATCTGAAAAAAAGAAAAGTGTTTACACAAGACGTTACTAAATTGAGAAGTATTTTTAGTCATTTTCAGTGACAATATAAACATAGTATTTGGCGGGAAATTAAATTTTTTTTCGATAGATTTCAAGTAGCCTCTAGTTTAATGCACCTATGATTTTTTTTAACAAATCAGAATAAAGAAATAAATTTTGTTTCAGCTGGACTTATTTTTATTAATTTAAATTACCTACTCACCTGTCTCCCATAGCACTAAGAAGGCCGATGGCCTTTGGAAAACTGAAGGGGTTGATTTTAACACCAATTATTGTCAGTTCCTTGTCGTAAATTATATATGGGTTTATTCTGAAAAAATAAATAAGAAATTTACGTGTAAGTACTTAGTTAGTCAAA
Source organism: Colias eurytheme (assembly GCA_907164685.1). Classification (NCBI taxonomy): domain Eukaryota; kingdom Metazoa; phylum Arthropoda; class Insecta; order Lepidoptera; family Pieridae; genus Colias; species Colias eurytheme. Next base: position 21,641 of record CAJQZN010038752.1, on the reverse strand, counting down.
TAAATCACAGAATGTAGGTACTTTACTGTAATCAATCAATATACATATAATAAAATTCTAGAAAAGTGGTGTCTGTACAATAAAAATATGTAAAAAAAAATTAGCAGGGGTTATTACTAAATCGATCCCAAACCCAAAACTGTTGTTAAAAAAATTTTTGTCTGTTTGTCT
>CAJQZN010038752.1:0-21070 GCA_907164685.1 Colias eurytheme | reverse complement strand
ATCCCAAACCCAAAACTGTTGTTAAAAAAATTTTTGTCTGTTTGTCTGTTTGTCGGTTTGTCTGTTTGTCTGTTTGTCTGTATGTTTGAACACGCTAATCTCAGAAATGGCTTATCCGATTTAGATGCGGTTTTCACTAATATATTGTGGTAAGCTTCATTTAACATTTAGTGTTTATTTCATGTCAATCGGTTCATAAATAAAAAAGTTATGACCATTTAAGTAATCACAGCGAACATTTGCTAAGGCATTCTATACATGAATTACTTTATTACGTAAATTATACGCTAAAGTTATTCCTTGACATGTCCAGATGATCATATTGAAAGTCCCCAAGCATGGGGGGGGGTGGTTATGCTGAGGGGGTAGTAGGGGGGGTCAAGGACCTTTATTTAGATTTTTGCTCATAAGTTTAAAACCTGCACAAATAGCATTATGGTTGCTTCTAGGTAAATTTTCTATATAAAAGGTCTTTGAAATTATATCGTAGGTATTATATTTTTAACCCCCGACGCAAAAAGAGGGGTGTTATGACCGCTATGTGTGTATTGCGTGTCTGTCTGTGCCACCGTAGCTCGCTAACGGGTACTACGAATTAGATGCGTTTTTTTGTTACATTAGTTGTTTATTATATTATATAGGGGTAAGTGGGAATGAAAAAAACGAATGTTAGTTGTTAATGTAGGTTGTTAATGTAGGTTATACCCAAGTGACATATCAAATGAAAATAGACGACATGTCAGAAACAATAAGTCAAATTTTATCAAAATCGGTTCATCCATTTATTTGATATAGGGGTAAAAGTGGGAATAAATAAATGAATTTTATCAAATATACTCAAGTGACGTATCTAATGAAAGACATGACGTGTAAAGTACAATAAGACATATTTTATCAAAATTGGTTCATCCATATATTGGATAAAAGTGGCAATAAAAGTTGTCAAATATACCTAAGTGGCATATCAAATGAAAGGGCATGACCTGACGTGAGAAGTATAATGAGGCATAGGTATTTAATCAAAATCGGTTCATCCATTTATTATATAGAGGGGTAAAAGTGGGAATGAAAAAAACGAATGTTGTCTGTTATACCCAAGTGATATATCAAATGAAAAAAGACGACCTGTCAGAAACAACAAGTCAAATTATATCAAAATCGGTTCATCAATTTATTTGATATAGGGGTTAAAGTGGGAATAAATAAATAAATTTTATCAAATATACTCAAGTGACTTATCTAATGAAAGACATGACGTGTAAAGTACAATAAGACAAATTTTATCAAAATTGGTTCATGCATTTATTGGATATAGGTATAAAAGTGGGAATAAAAGTTGTCAAATAATATACCCAAGTGGCATATCAAATGAAAGGGCATGACCTGACGTGAGAAGTATGATGAGGCATATTTAATCAAAATCGGTTCATCCATTTATTGATTTATAGCGGTAAAAGTGGGAATGAATAATCGAATGTGGTCAAATAATATAATCAAGCGGCATATCAAATGACGTGTGAATTACAATTAGTCATGTTTTATCAAAATTGGTTAATCTGTTTATTACATATAGGGCACCTTGGGGTGATAGTGGGGATACATAATCCAAATGGAGTACCAAACGAAAGGATATGACATGTACATAATATATAGGTATGATTAGACATGGTTTAGAATTTAGATCAAAATCGGTTCTGCCATTTACTAGGGGTGAAAGGGAAAAGTTGAAAGTCTGTGAAAGTAGAAGGAATATGGGAGCGGGAGAATAACCACATCCTGGAAATTTTGAACTCTTCTGTACCTAAGTTTTATAGCTCAGTTTAGTAATAAATTTTACTAACAGTTCTTTTGTGTTATTATTTATTTTATTTCTTAACTTTATAATAATGTGTAGGTACTTATAATTTAGTTGTATATGATAGTACGTGTTTCAAGACGTGTTTACTCAATAATTGTGTGTAAAGTAGTAACAACTATGCAGTCACTATTCCACGCGGACGAAGTCGCGGGCACAGCTAGTAAATAATAATATACAAAAAAACATTAATATTTTTTAGTAATTTTTGCGGTTCCGGTTTGTTGAAATTAGTCTGAAGAGGAAAAAATATTTATAAAAAATCACAAAAGTTATTTTACTGATACAGTAATCGATTCAGTTGTAAAACAAACAAAAAATCTCCTCATAAAATTTATGTATGTTTACACATTTTCTACATTCCATTGTCACATTGAATTATATATAAATATATTATGAGAAATAAGAATAATATTGTAGTGTTTTTAGCTAACTATATATTAATAATGGGAAATTATAATACTTCTGTTAAATTATTTTTAAATGTTTCCACAGTTTCAATATCGTAAAACTAGATGGCGCTGTAACAAAATACTCACGAAGCTTGATGGTTCGGCGGGCAGCAACCGAACACGACGTATTTCCCGCCGTGACGGAGATAATTGAAACTTATTTCCATCACTTTACCGACGCCTACGGATAAATTGTTCCATAATTAATAAATTATTGTATTACAATATTTTTCTGTAAATGTTATACTCCACTTGTTCAACAGTGAGTTAAACATACGTAGTATATTATTATAATTAGTCTGTGGTTAAACCTTTGTTCTTTGATTATTTAGAGTAAATAATATATTATAATGAATTTGGTTGTATTTATTAATACATGGTCAAGTAACCTTATTATCACAATCATAAATCTAATATCTCGACACTAGTACAGTGTGCAAAAAAGAACTTGATTATTCAATAATTAAACACAAATTAAAGCATGTTTTAGAATTTAAAAAAATCGGGGAAATGTGAAATTGTCTTATCCCTCATAGAAAGCCTGTGTTATAAGATAGGAATAAAAAAATCGGTGAATTATATAAAAAAATGTAGTAATATCCTGTTTAACTTACCTGTGCAATCAATAATGATGTCATATAATTGTTTTTCCACCGCCAAAACGTCCGGTGTAACCAGCCTGTAACCGGTTTCTAAAATTTCATTAAAAAAATATAGGTACTTATAAAAATATTATAATATCCTTAAAATGAATTATTGAAAAATATCCAAATTTTAAAAAACTTTGGTTTACGTTTTCTTTTATACAGGGTGTCCCCGGCAATAGGTGAAAATTAAAAAAAAAGTCAGGTAACTCCGAAAATACGAAAAATCGCATAACATACGTGGGGGTGATTTAGATAGCCCTCTAGGTCCTCTACCTCCTGGCTTCAGTATATCCATACTTCTTGGGACACCCTGTATTTGTTTCGTGTTTAAAAAGCAAGGTTTTTTTTGAACCGAATTTCTCTATATTTTGTGTAGGTATAAATACTTTATAGTTTTTTCTTACCAAGTTTCTTTACAATTTCTAGCCTGATTTTGTTCATTTCTGAGACAGTAACATCCCGATGTCCTTGCAAGTGTAATGTTGTTATCCATAAGTTACCTGTAATAACAAAATACGTTTCATTTATTAAAATCTTATTTCAATACATCAAAAATAAAATCGCCTAGGGTGATTTTCCACCAATAATGTGCGAGGATGTGTTTGTAAAGAACCAATCATATCGCTTCATTTAGTTTGAAGTGTTTAGCGCTTGAATTTATCTATTGAAAATAAAATAATTGATAATCAAAATCACAAACACATCTTAGATGCATATTATAACCTAATAAAACCGTAGGAAAGTCAAAACTGTACATTGAATATTATTTTTTAAGAATTCTTGAATGATTCTTGAAGATGTAGTTTTCATAATTTTTGTCTGTTTGTCTGTATGTATGTCCGGGCTAATCTCTAAAGTCATGTATTTACATCAAATTCGGTACAGGGATAGCTTGACACCTGAGCAAAGACATAGAATAGGTTTTATCCCGGAAATCCCACGGGAACGGGAACTATGCGGGTTTTTCTTTGACTACGCGGGTGTAAAGCAGAAAGCTAGTACTATGAATTTCTATTTTTTAAAGATATTTAGTTGCCTGTTATGATTATTCTAGAGATTAGACTATAATCCAAAAGGAAATGAAATTTGATCCACATCGGTTGAATGATAAGTTATTATTACGGAAAATAGGTACCTACCTATGTTCATAACATCCGTATTGACAGTAGTATCTATAATTTAAATTTGGTATAAAAGCTACCAAAGTAAATCCATATACTTAATACGTAGTACCACAGACTAATAATAATATACTACGTATGTAGTACATATTAACTCAATGACTTAATATTATAAATGCGAAAGTAACTCTGTCTGTCTGTCTGTTACTCAATCACGCCTAAACTACTGAACCAATTTTCATGAAATTTGGTATGGAGATATTATGATACCCGAGAAAGGACATAGGCTACTTTTTATCCCGGGAAAATGACGCAATCGCGGAAATCCCACGTGAACGGGAACTATGCGGGTTTTTCTTAGACTGCGCGGGCGAAGCCGCGGGCGGAAACCTAGTAATTTATATGTATCAAAACCGATTTTTACTTCGAGTTTGAGATTCTTGTCTGAGAAAACAGAATTCTAATAGCTAAAATAGGGCTTGAAAAGTATGGTGAGTTGAAAAATAATGTAGCGCAATGTAGGTACATGAACGAAGTCGCGAATAAAACATAATATTTACAAACTAAAATATACATTGTTATGGAAACATAACGGTTTGTGTAAACTTAACAGATAAATTCAATTGTTAACGAAACTAGATAAACTGTACTATCTGAGTATTACTGTAACCTTGCGGTTTGTATAAGATAATTATTATTTGTATTATGCTAACGTATTATTTAATAATCTTATCAACTTGGTAAATACAATTCTTGGTGTTAATTGCAGATACATAATATTATGTTAGCTGCTATTAAGAGGAGGCTCCCAGTATAAATGCGAAAGTTTTTGAGGATGTTTGTTACTCTTTCACGCAAATATTACTGAACCGATTACAAGGTATGTAGGTATGTAGGTAGCTGAAGACCCAGAATAAGACATAGGGCAATTTTTTCACACCTAAACTCAAACTCAAACTCAACTATAATTTCCTCGAGAACGGCCACTCTTTCTATAAATCGCTTCGTTTAAAAATCAAGGCATACATAGAAACAGACAGACAACAGTGAATTTGTTTTATATTATGTAGTATGTAGTGATGCTTTTTACAAAATGAATGTATATGAGTGTGTCGTACCGCTAGGCTACACGTCGAGTGTATGTTCCATCGCGATACGGGCAGTATGAGTGGTACGAGTTAGAATGAGTTGGTTGAAACTCGACCGCTAACTTCGGTTGAAGTGTTGCGTTGGTAATCGATTCCACAATAAAATTAACTATACTACTTGTAAATATTCTAGTATACATACTTTATTTACTTATTTAGCTAAAAAAATATTTATTTTTCTAGCCAAACAAAAAGTAAATAGTACTCAAAAATTTGTTACATTTATATATCTAGTTGTTGACTTTATAAAGTGAGTTTTACTTTATTCATGTCGCAAAATAGTGAGAAACTACGTTTTACTGCGTTGAAACATCACATTCACACGGGAATTTCTTTTTTCACGCGAGTGAAGCCGCGTATAACAGCTAGTAGTAGTATACGTTAGTAGTAAGCAGTTATTCATAAAAATAGTTACTTACCAATAATTCCAGCCCCAACAATAAGTATTTTAGAGCCAACTGATATTGGAGAGGCTCTGTCGTAGCCATGAGCTACACAGGAATACGGCTCACAGAGACCAGCTATAACAAAATAATATATGTATTTAGTATTTTTAAGCTATTGCATAGCTTCTATCGCGGGCCTTGAGCGCGGGACCGAATCCAGAAATTCCGTAATGAAAAACCTCACGCTCCCCACTCCGACGGGTGCGGAGGTGTGGCTTGAAGGCATAGAGCTTTACCGCGGCAGTCCCCGAGTGCCACACGTCTTTTTTTTGTTTATAAAAGAAGTGATGATAGGAGATAAAAAGGTTGAGCTTACAATAAATGTTCTTTTACCCGACTTACATACGATTTGTTTGATTTTTGATCGAGATTTTATTGCGTCATTCAAAATATTATATTCCTAAAATAAAAATAAAAATTATTTTTAGTTAATTATTACTAGGCTGTCGCCTGTCATGCTGAAAATATTATTGCTCTATTGCGAGAACATTAAAGCAAATATCCTCTCTGTATGACTGCAACACACACTTTTGCTAAACTGCAACATTCTGTTCCTTACTAAACAAATGTAGCTATGACTTTTTCTTTACTAGGGACAACCCTGACATTGAATTCTTTGAAAATATAGATCTCGTAATAACTTCGTGGTTAGAATGTGGTATTTTTGTCACATGTAGACCTCAGTTCAAGACTTCTTTTGGTACTAAACAGAGCTTCTACTAACGCCTGCATATAATATAAAAAAATAAAAACGAAAATCAGTAAAAATTACAATACTTTCGCCTCTATCGACAATATCGAAAATTTCAAAAAGGGATAATTTTAATAAATAGCTATTATTTATTATTCTGTGACCTTGGTGAATTGTACTTACCCTGCTCAGTAGTAATCCCATCAGGCAGTGCATACACCTGTTCTTGAGGACATTTCACATACTGTGCCCAACCACCATCTCGGAAGATACCGATCGTACTGTTGATTCCAGCTGTGAGACAGTATTGGTAGTTACCGTTACGGCAGAAGGTGCAGAGGTTGCAGGCGCTGAAAGAAAGCTTTGTTTTCTTACTAGTCTTTATAATGTTAAATATGTTTGTTTGTCTTTCACGTATAACGGAACGAGTATATGGTACAAGTAAAAATCATTTTTGTGGTTTAAAACGTCGTATTAATAAAAAAATATAAATATACCAGCTGCCCCGACAGACGTCTCAGTTACTAATATGATCGGTCAAACCAACGGGTCAAACGCATAAAAATAATAATCTTATCTTATATATAAAAATGAATCACAAAATGTGTTGGTAAGCGCATAACTCGAGAACGGCTGAACCGATTTCGATAATTCTTTTTTTATTATATTCCTTGAAGTCCGAGGATGGTTCTTATGTAGAGGAAACGTAAACATGTACCACGGGCGAAGCCGGGGCGGACCGCTAGTTTGTAATAAAATAATTTTGTGACTATAAACTGAGATGTAGGTAACCTATCCTATTTTTCATGTTAGATCAAACTGCACCCAGGGTGCAAATCAAATTTAAAATCAGTTCAGTAATTTTGGAGTCTATCGCGGACCAACAAAGTGACACGTATTTTGACATAAAAAGCAAACATCAAAATTAGTTTTAAAGATTCACGCATACATAGACAGTCGACAGAGAAAGCAACTTTATTTTATACTATGTAGTTATAATACATTTCTTACCAGTTAGGATCAACAACAACTTTCTGTCCAACTTTGAAGGCGGATTTCTTGCCAACCTCAGTTATGGTACCACTGAACTCATGTCCAAGTGGTAAAGGCTTTTCTTTTGATGCCGGAAACTCCCCCTATGACAAACAATATCTAATCAACTTTAGAATCAGCATGTTTGTTAATAAAAATATTATCAAACACAAAACAGTTGTTATATTCTTTTGAACTGTATAAAAAGGACTTGTATGAGTTATCTAGAATGGTCTAAAACACTTTAATACAAAATACTAAGAACTAGCGGTCCGCCCCGGCTTCGCCCGTGGTACATATTTCGCAATAAAAGGTAGCCTATGTTCTTTCTCAGGGTCTAAAGATTATCTGTGCTAAGTTTCAACAAAATCGGTCCAGTAGTTTATGCGTGAAAACCATACATACATACATACAAACTTTTCCTCTTTATAATATTAGTATAGATTACAAGCATTCTCTGTCTTCGTTACAAGCCAACTTGTTTTTAAAATGAGGGTAGTTGAATCAAATGTCGTTTAATAGATGTCATTTTGACGTTGACAACACATCGGTGCTGTCCTGAGTATAATATATAATCTGTGGTGCTGTCTAATTGTATCTATAATTTCGCCGATAATTTATATGTTGTGTTGTTAAGCTATTGCATAGCTTCTATCGCGGACCTTGAGCGCGGGGACCGAATCGAGAAATTCCGTAACGAAAAAACCTCACGTTCCCCACTCCGACGGGCTCGGAGTTGTGGCTTGAAGGCATAGCATGCAATAGCTTTACCGCGGCAGTTCCCGAGTGCCACACGTCTTTTTTATATCAAAACTAACAAACTACCACAATAAAAACCTCGAACAAAAACTGTTATTTCCCACTAGCTGTATTCTACGGTTTCACCCGGTGCTCCGCTCCTGTGGTCTTAGCGAGACGATATAGAGCCTATAGCCTTCCTCGATAAATGGGCTCTCTAACACCGAAATAATTTTTCGAATCGGACCAGTAGTTCCCAAGATCAGCGTATTCAAACAAACAAACAAAATCTTCAATTTTATAATATTACTAGCTTACCCTAAGCCTCGGGCTTAAAATGCTATCTAATCTTATGTAGGCATCATAAATAGGAGATTAGTGATTACTCTAATAAATGTAAATTATCTCTTTACCACACGTAGGCGATAATTAAAATTATTATAAAGCGTTAGTCGTAAAACTTTTAATACATAATTAATGACAATAAAGCGTTTTGTTTATGCCATTAATTTGGACTAATTAAGTATTATTTTTGTGATCTTGTGTTATCTATGGTCAAAGTTCATATCATGATAATTGATATGCTATAACTAAGTATTATAAAGACGAAAGATGAGTTTGTTATTTGTGTGTTACGAATAAACTTTAATGCTATTAAAAATACCTATTATTTTATTCAGCATTCGATTTTAAAAATAATTTAATTTTGGTTTCATTTATTTCCACGTCAACCCAGTGGTAGGGACAAGCGACTTTCTACACTAATATTACAAAGCTGAGGAGTTTGTTTATTTGTTTGAACGCGCTAATATCAGCAACTACTGGTCCGATTTGAACAATTATTTCGGTGTTAGATAGCCCTTTTATCGAGGAAAGCGAAGACTATAATATATCATCACGCAAAGACTAATAGAAGCGGAGCCACAAGGGTGAAACCGCGGGGCGCAGCTAGTATGACGTAACTAGCCGCTCGACCAGGCGTAAACAAAAACAGCTGAAAAACACTCGAAACAGCTGATTGGGTTGTTTTATTCGAATAGATGTTTGCCACAAAATAGAACGTCTGGATGTACTTACATATATTTTTTCGGGACCGCGAAAAACTGCATCCTGAAAAGTATGGTGACAATTGACAATTAAAAAAAATACCTGAATTATATGTAGATCTGTACCACACACTCCTGAATATTCGACCTTCACTATAACATCTGTGTCCTTTTCTATCTTGGGCATGGGATAGTTCTCGTCATATTTAAGGGTTAGACTTGTAGCGACGACAAGCCAATTTACGAGTTACCGAAATATTTCAAGTGTAGTACCTACTAAGAAAGTTCCCACCATAGGTTCACACGGTAACTTGTATATAAACAGTTCGTGCGCTATGCATGGACAGTCACGGGCTTGTCGGGACGCGGGTGGGTCGCATAGGTCGAATATTAATTACATACGGATAAATATATGTAGTTAACGAAATATAACCTTTGCGTAGTTATTCATCTTTTATTTCACCCGCTCATAACAAGACCCTACATTGGTGACCCCCGACGAAAAGTGAACATTATTATAGTGAATTGCATAGATTTCGTTTGTGTGATTATTTAATTTATTAATTAAATAATAATTTAATTCAAAATGAATCCGGCAGTTCCAATTAGAGTGGATGAGAGTGAAAATGCTCTCGCGCAGATCACTGTGTCGAGTAGAATTCCAGACTTCTGGAAAGAATCACCACGACTTTGGTTCGCGCAGTTTGAAGCAGTGGTGGCGAATCAGAAGCTGGCGGACGAATCGAAATATAACCTGGTGGTAGCGAAATTAAGTCGCGAACACGTTGAGCAGGTTAGCGACATTGTATTAACACCACCCGATACAAAGAAGTACGAAGCATTAAAAACACGGTTGCTCGTAGTATATGAAGAATCTGAAGTGCGTCAGGTCCAAAAATTATTAAAAGAGCTTGAGTTGGGCGAACAAAAGCCTTCTCAACTTTTACGGCGTATGCGAGATCTGGCTCGAAAAAAATTCTCGGAGGAGACATTGACGATGCTGTGGATGGGACATTTACCCGCAGCCGTACAAGCAGTCCTCACAGTTAGCGAATTAAAGGATACAGAGAAATTAGCTAATATGGCAGATAAAGTTATAGAAACGACACGTTTCGCGGAGATACAGGAGGTATCGAGTGCCAGAGATAAAATATCCGCAATACAACCTACGCTAATTGAGCAGATTACACAGTTAACGCAGCGCTTAAACGAGCTGGAATCTGCAGGCTCGAGAGGCAGATCGTTTAGTGGTGGAAAGTATGGAAATCGCACGCATCGCTCCGCATCCCGAAGTCGCGATCGTGCAGGGATATCAAAACAGAAAAATCCCAATTGGCTATGTTTTTTCCGTTACCGCTATAAGCATAACGCCAGCAAGTTTATTCAACCTTGTTGTGCGTGGCAGAAGCAGCAGGAGAGCCGACTTTTAATAATTTTACCAGTGTCGAAAAATAACCAATCCGCGAGTGAGTGTACTGTGTAGTGATTATAAAGTGTAGTTTAGTGTAATTAAGACATTTGGTACTAAGTTAATGACTTTAGATCTTAGTTTACGGCGACCGTATAAATGGTTATTTATTATCGCCAAGGTAACTCAACTTATGTTTTTGTTTATAAAGTGCAGATTTTTTTAGCACCCTAGGGCCGATGCATCGCTTGCACTTATGACGGACGCATCGGATACTCATGTAGGTTATTTTTCTAAGAATCTATCTAAGATTGAACGCAAGTATAGTACGTATATAGGGATTTATTAGCAATTTACTTGGCTATTCGTCATTTTCGGAATATGGTCGAAGGACGACAGTTAGCGGTGTATACGGATCACAAACCGTTAATTTACGCGTTTTCTAAAGTAAATAGCGAGAAAGAGTTACCCAGACGTACACGACACTTGATATTCATTTGTGAATTCACAACGGATTTGAAACACGTTAGTGGGCAAGATAATGTCGTTGCAGATTTGTTATCACGAGTCGCAACAATAAGTTGTCCCACTGTAATAGATTACGCGGAACTTGCTAAGGATCAACAACAGGATTCTTATATGTTACAATTATCTAATTCGAAAGACGCTAATAATAGGTTAAAGAAAATTATGTTACCTGAAAGCGGTACATTTTTATATTGTAATTTAGATAATAATAAAATTAGACCCTACTTGACTGATAAATTTCGACGTATTGCCTTTGATAGTGTACATAATTTATGTCATCCCGGAATAAGGACTACACGCAAATTGATTCAAAATCGTTTTTATTGGCCGAATATGAATCCTCACGTTGGCCAATGGACTAAAACATGCATTGAATGTCAACGATCGAAGTTTAATCGACATACAATGTCAGGTTTAGGATCGTTTCTGCAGTGCGATAGGTTTGAACATATTCATGTTGATTTAATTGGACCTTTACCCACTTCACCCGAAGGTTTTAGGACGTATTGCCTAACCATAGTGACAGGGGGACGCGATGGCCAGAATGTTTTCCTACGAGATATATATAACTGCTGAAACGGTTTTGCGTGTAATATATGAAGGATGGATCTCTCGTTTTGGTTGTCCGAAAAGGCTAACAAGCGATCAAGGACGCCAATTCGAAAGTCAATTATTTGCTACACTAATGAAGTTATTAGGTATTAATAAGTTGCGTACGACACCTTACCACCCACAGAGTAACGGGGCGGTAGAGCGTTGGCATAGGTCGCTTAAAGCGGCATTAACGGCTCGTTTATGCAATATATCATCATCTTGGGTTACGGAATTACCAACTGTGTTGCTAGGACTTAGAACAGCAGTAAGAAGTGATACCGGCATAAGCGCAGCAGAAATTACGTACGGAACAACTTTACGATTACCAGGTGATTATTACGATAAAAAATCGAGTTTAGAAATAGATAGCAGTCTTGAGTATGTAAGTAAATTACGAGACTCTATTAGGAAATATCAGTCAGTAGCTATTAGGCAGAATGAAAGACGGAACATATTTATACACCCCGATTTAGAAAAGTGCGATTATGTTTTTGTAAGAAACGACGCAGTACGTAAGCCTTTACAACCAACATACGACGGTCCTTATCGTGTGTTGAGTCGAGAGGAAAAGGTATTTTACATTCAAATGACTGGCAGGAAAGTTAGAATATCAGTAGACCGTCTAAAACCTGCATATTATTTGAATGATGATAGTGATACGACATCTGGGGCAGATACTGAGGTTCCATTACAATTTCCAAGTAGCGAATTGCCTAATACACATACCACGCGTTGTGGAAGAGCTATACGATTACCAGTACGATTTAGGTAATAGTATTGTATTTGTAATTTTTTCCACTATTTTATATTTATTAGAATTACGATGATTATAAGTATTCTTAAGTCTTCTTAGAAATGTATAATAAATACTTACTAATCAACACATCGTATTTAATAAATAATAGAACTTAAGTAAATTTGAAACGAGTTTTTTATTCATTGTTTAACGTTTTAAGTATGGTATTTCAAATTTATGTTTGTGTTGAGTTTTTATTGTAATGTTTACTACTTAGAAATTTAAGTACTTTTGATTTATGGCTTATGAGTGTATAGTAATAGCCTTTGTAATATTAAACGATACAAGTTAAGAACGTATTGAGATTTGAAATGTTGATGTTACTAAGTGTTAATTGACGTGTAAAAATTATCGCACGCCACTTAGAAGACCCAACCGAGTTTTTGTAAAAACATAAATAGTTTAACGAAATTAGGTGTTAACTTTTAACCACTTGTATACGTTATGATTGATTTATATTGTGAACATTTTTTATACTTTATATTGTAAACATTTTGTAACCTTATATAGCGACACTTTATATATACCCCTTTGTTTATTGTTTAATTTTATTGTAAGATTTTTTTTACTTGTATACCCTTTTTATTTTAAGGGGGGAATGATGTAGCGACGACAAGCCAATTTACGAGTTACCGAAATATTTCAAGTGTAGTACCTACTAAGAAAGTTCCCACCATAGGTTCACACGGTAACTTGTATATAAACAGTTCGTGCGCTATGCATGGACAGTCACGGGCTTGTCGGGACGCGGGTGGGTCGCATAGGTCGAATATTAATTACATACGGATAAATATATGTAGTTAACGAAATATAACCTTTGCGTAGTTATTCATCTTTTATTTCACCCGCTCATAACAAGACCCTACAGACTTTTACCATCGAACACTACGGCTTTCATTTTGGAGCTGAAACAATTTTTATCTTAATGCAAAATAACTTAAAGTAAATTATCGGCAGAATAAGTATCATCCGGACGTATGGATGTTACTTATTCTGCCGATAGTTTCTCAAATTAAATTACCTACTAGCTTATTACCCCTGTGGTTTAAACCGCCTACAAAACTAGAAATTAAATCATTTATCCAAATGAAAAAAAAATGCCGATAATATACGTATAATGTTCCGAAAACGGTAAGGATTAAAGTATTGATATTATCAGGCGTCAATGTTAAATTTATTATTTATTAATTTTTTATTATTTTAAAATGTTTAATATAAAATGCTTATGTTTTGTTTAGCCTCTACCGGGTTTTGACCACAACAAAATATTATGGATAACCATCACGTCTTTTAGTTTTTTAATGCATTTTTAGCATCAATACAAAATTCTACAGGGTGTCCCGTAAGTAGTGGACCAACAGGTTTGGGGGTTAGAGAGACTTATTATCTAACAAAAATGCTAAAATGTATGTTCCAGACTATTTTCTAATTTTCTTGTTGTTGTTAATCAAGACTTATGTATTCTTAACTACCTTGAACAATAAAATAAAAAAAACAGAAATGGTATAAGTTCATATTTAGCTAATGTGGATGATATTTTTATCAAATTTTGAAAATAAAGTATCAAAAACTTTATGGTCTAGGACAAAAGTTTTAGTATTTTTGTTAGATATTACGTCTCTCTACTTCCCATAACCCGTTGGTTCACTACTTACCTACGGGACACCCTGTATATTAGAATTCCGTAAAATGTATTCCTGAAAAATTCTTAGAGAACATCAAAACAGAACAGCATGACCGTTTTTTTTTCGACCGCCTCTTTGGTACAGTGGTTGACGCGTGAGCGTAGAACCGAGGGGTCCTGGGTTCGATTCCCGGTGGAGACGAAGAAAAAAAAATGTCTCGGTCTGGCAGGACACAGAAGGCTGATCACCTACATGTCCCTAAAGAAAATCGATCAGTGAAACAGATGTATGCATAATGCATCCCTTACCCCACTAGGGGACACGGGACTTCACTATGACCGTTTTTCTATGGACTAAAAAGTTAGTTAAAAATAAACAAGTTACTTACAAGACTATAACGTCCGATTGTTATCACAGCACAGTTTAATCTAAATAACTTCTTGCTGACTCTATAATACGTTTTATTACATAATCTCGAGTTTAGTGTGACTATAATGTTAGTAAAATATAGTTTTTACAATTAAATTAAATACCATAGAAATTATAGTAAATAATTTTAAAACGCTTGTCATATACCTACATACGTCTATAATACTCGCGCGGTATGTATTTCTATAGCTTATGTAGGTATTAGGGTAAAAGTGGGATAGATGCCGCACCGGGATAGATGCCTCATTTTCAAAAAACCTCACTTCCCAGAGTCGTGACTACGAATTAATGATTTAAATAGGAGCTCCTATCACCCCGCACCTCGGGTACGCATGAGCTGTTGTTTGGTGAAGACGTGTTTTGCTTGTGCGTGTTATAATATCCGCGGCGAACTTCACGAACACGTTAAAATTTAAAAAGGTTGATATTTGCCTTTGCATAACTTTATAAGTATTAATAAATTTCACTATATTTCTTATTATGTCTATACGCTGGTTCATTAATTACAAATCTAAGTGAAAATAGTGGCTCTTTTGTTTTTATTTAATAAAAAAAAATACTGGGGCAGCTATCCTTATCAAAAAGTATAGTTGCCCCTTTTTTTCGAGGGATAGATGCCCTTAGGGGCCTCTCAGGGCATCTATCCCTCAATACATATGTACATGTTATTATCGATAATCACAGGTACTGTTTATATTTTTATTTGATTACGTCAGAGGCTTTCTCTATGTTTACCGATTTTACTCGATTAATTTGCTTTTTTTGTTATGTATATGTACTTACTTATTAACCCCTCACGCGTCCGACTATAAAATACTGATTTAGTTACGAGCAAATAATGTACGTAGGACGCGTGAAGCTTTAATGATCTGCCCTTATACTGATTGTAGGAGAACCACGCCATGAAAATACAAAAGAAAAGAAGGAGTGCGAGCGCAAGTATATTCTTGGACAACAGAACAACTATGTTAACATGACATTTGCTGGTTTATCATTTAAATTTTATTAGATTTCGCGTTTATAGAGTATGTAAGGCATCTATCCCACTCTGCAGGCATCTATCCTCCTTAGTATTTTCATGGTGGGGCAACTATCCAACTAGGTAGGCATCTATCCTCAAAAAAGGTGTTCTACAAAAATGTTTATTACATGTTTATTACACATTATCTATAAATGATAGGATAAAAAATATACATATACAGGGTGTAATCGTTAAGTGTGCACAGGCGATTATTCCGTAACTATTACAGATATCAAAAAACTTTAAACTGATATCGAAAGTACTTAACCTAATGAGTAAAATGGCCATAATAAATTTTTAAAAATAAAACGAGGAATATCTAATAAATTAACTTGAAACCCTCCCATACATTTAGTATGAGATACAAATATCCCATGTACATTTAATATGAAAGATTTTAGCTTTTTCTTTATTTTTTTGGTTTTCTGCTTTAATTACTTCGCAAATTTGAAACGAAGTTCATTTAGAAACTGTAAATAGAGCTCCTCATTGTATTGCACAATGAGGACATCACTTCGAAAATCTGCTATGAATACAAAATGTATGGGAAATAATATGTATGGGAGCGTTTAATGTAACATTTTTGGATATTTCTCGTTTTATTTTTTTAAATTTATTATGGCCATTTTACTCATTAGGTTAAGTACTTTAGATATCAGTTTAAAGTTTTTTGATATCTGCAATAGTTACGGAATAATCGCTTGTGCACACTTAACGATTACACCCTGTATAGTAATTCAAAACAGATAATTAACCTAACTTTATTCATACAAAGTGTTCGTATAACATTCATGTTTTTAAAATTATGATATATATGGCTATTTCAAAAAGTGGGGCATCTATCCCACTTTTACCCTATAGTGGTACACAAGCTTGAAGCTACATCACTGCTAAGTATCATCAAAATGTGTTAAGTGGTTTTAGCGTGAGAGAGAAACAGCCATACATCCATATTTCCATAATTCAATAATATTCGAGGCAATTAATCAACAGTAAAATAGTAAGAATTAAAAAATACGAGTTAAAATGAGTTGGTCGAATTTCAACCAACTATCCGGTCGAAATTCGACCAACTCATTTTAACTCGACTCACTCGTACCATCTCGTGCATAGAAATCTAAATAACAAGACACATAGAAGTGCTATAATGTCATAATTCGTATGAAAACCGCTGTCGCCAAAATCAACACATTTAAACCGATAGCTAAACAGTACACACAAGTAAACTATGCCTTTTATTGGACAGCTTGATTTTAGTGAAAACTAACTTAAATATTAAATTAAGCTTTTTAATATGTATCCTAACGCACGAATTTACGGTTTATTTTAGAATAACATCCCTAAGTATATGAGACGTTTTGTTTATTTTTGCTCCAATACTTTTCGGCTTTTCTACAACAGAGGTTGTCAATTTTCAATAGATATAACTTTGAACATAAACTCATAGAAATAAGGTTGAAATTTGTGTTAAACGTGATAATAAGAATGGTCGACTGTGTCATTCATTGTTATTTCGATTACTATGGTGACACTCGTAATACTTGTAAATGTTCTATAATTTTAAGGAAAAACGGCAATATTTATAAACAAAAATACTTACCGGTGAAATTTTATTCCTTTATTAGTATAATTACAATTTATGGAAGAATTTCCGCACTGGGAAATGCTGTAACACACCATGTTTACTCACGCACGTGTCAGGAACAACTAAACAAGCGACCACCAAGCGACGAACAGACTTGTGGCATGGTAACCACCTGTGCGGCGACAATGTCACGCGCGCTTACGACTTCTATTGCCTTGTTATTTAGATTTCTATGATCTCGTGACTCGGACTCGTACTGTCCGGTCCGTATCACAGAGCAAGTAATATAGGTCCGTATCGCCATGGAACACACACGACACCCGCATTGTGCTGCGGGAACACGGTGTTTGTATGAATAAAGTCATGCATGCATGCTATATCATTAAAAAAATGTATATTAGTATTGAACCGACGTTTTAATAGTAATTTTCTACCTCCGACTTGTATAGTAGGTACTCTTTAGGTACTCTACTTTTATTTTAATGAGTGGATAACGATTGTGGTCATACAAATAAACAATTAAAAACGAGAATTTTAAATATATAGAGGAGATTATTAAATTATTTTTTGTTTGTAGTTATGCTCAGATTATTTTCATTATTAACATTATCATCAATACATCCTGTAGGTATATATTGAAAAAGAGCGTGTGTGCCGAGCACAAGTGTCAGAAGTGAAACTTCTTTGGCAAGATTCAAATACACAAAATTGTCGTCTTACTCCATGACATCTCAATTCTTGTAAATTCGTGTATGTGTCATGCAACCTCTTATCGGAAGTAGGTTAAATCCAAGAAATATCTGCCAATGTGGTCACACTGGTATCCATGTACTTAGTGAATATTATTAATTTATTACTTTGTTTCTGTTAACAACAATCTTATCGTATGAATGGAACATATTTACGATATACATATAATATAATATATATACAGGCATGTATACAGGGTGTCCCACCGTGGGTATACTAAGCTCAAAAGAGGTTATAGTTTTGCATACGCTGAGTTCGTAAAAAATACTTAAAAAATTCCAGACACATTTTTTTTCAAATAGATGAATTCTTAGAACTCTTTGTGTACACTCCTAACAAGCAACCCGCCTAACTTTTCCACCCGCACGTGAGCTATCGTTTAAAATTATGTTTTCATAAACCAAATGCTCACATAAGCGAATCAGTATATTATGCCAGCTGCGCGAAGTTAGAGAAGAAAACATGGATTTTAAGGAGAAATTTTGGAAAAAATTTTTGGCGTAATTCTGTTGTTTAAGTATTTTTTACGTGATCAGTGTATGCAAAACTACAAATCCCTTCGCGCTTAGTATACCGATAGTGGGACACCCTGTATATATTGTATTAACCCTAGAACCGTACCCTGGGGTACAAATGAAAAAAAGTTCAGAAAATCTTCTATATCTTTTTTTCTAAACAACGGTTTCTTTTGCGCGTTCGTGTATTTGTCGGGGATGAGGAGACACGTAGATACCGTATTCGATCAGTGGTCAATCTATTGAGAACACGTCGTACGAACCTGTCGGGGTACTCCAGTACCCCTGGGTACTACGAACGTAAGTATTTTAAGGTTCATTTATTTTATTTTTTCGCCTTTTGGTCGTTTTATTTTATATTTTTTATTGATAAATTTAATGTACAATTATAAGTTTACTTTACATTCATGTTATATACATACTGTTATTGTTAAATAGTGTAGGAATTTGTATTTTCAACAAATTTATGATTTGCTGCATGATTTGAATACCTGAGTTATTCATTTTCTTTTTTTGATGGCAATTGGATGGATGAATTTTGATTTTTTGTGGGAGGTGGAATAACAAGAAGAGCTGGTACTTGGTGAGGCATCAAAATATGAACCTGACGAAAAAATTTTAATTTTTTATTATAAAAAACTTCACCTAGAAGAACGATTTCAGTACATAACTTTGCCAATGTCTCTACAAATAAGTAATGGAGATATTTTAGGACAACAATTACCAATAACTGCAGGGACCACTGCTGTTTCAAAATCTGAGATGTAACTGTGAATATCCACGTTAAAATTCCGTCAGTCCCGCACACAGTGCAGGAAGTGAAAACTTTTATTACATTTTGATCACCAACGTAAAGTGTGTGTAAATTGTAGAAAAAATATAAAAATGCCATGATAAATTAAATTATTAGGACCTAAATTAATGTTAAGACGACCTTAATAAGTCAACATTTAATAAAAGTTAAAAATCTTTTTGTAATCTTGTTTTTTTCATTGGGGTACACTTGTACCCCTGGGTACCGTTAATGAAATTTTAATATGGGTACGGTTCTAGGGTTAAATGTTTAAATATTTTTCTATCGGTCATTGTAACTTATACAGTAGAACCTCGATAACATAAAAACCTCTGTAACTTCAAAAAATAATAATATGTTCCCTTCCTATCAGAGCCCAAAACCTCTTTAACTTAAAATACGCAACCTCTATAACTTAAATAAATAATCTCAAAAATATGTACACGGTAAACATTTTGGTTCCAGAGTTACTGTCGTATTTGATGGCTATGATGATTGCACGAAATATCAAAGCTGCAGAACAACGTCGTCGAACTTTAGCAACATCTTCATCTTCTGATATTTTATTTGATGAGCATTTTACAGGAGGGGTGAAACAGCAGTTTTCAAAATGTTTTTTTATTGCTTTTTATTATTTTTTTGAAAAGATGAGCGCCATCTAGTGAGTAATAGCTATTATTTTTTTAATACAGCGCCATCTAGTGAGGAATAGCCATTGAATTCTTTTAATACAACGCCATCTATTGTTGAGAAGTATAATTAAGTGAAACACACGCGTATTATTTTAGTTTCATGTAAAGAAAAATAGATGGCGCTGAAATAAAAATAATTTTGTGTTTGGATGACTAAAAATTATACACGAATGAGTATTCATTTGTGTATAATTTTTAGTGGGCTAAAATAATTAATAATACACGAAGGTAATGCAATAGATATATCATCATTTTATTTTTGCTATAACTAGGAAATGATAATAAATACAATAAAAATAACTAAGTATTTCTGGGAAGTAAATAAAAACATTGTAAATTTTAAATATTCATTCGATTTTAAATATCGCCTTAGAAATTGATCCTGCCTTCAACGCGACCAACGCATCTTTGTACTCCGACAAAGCAAATGTCTTCACTCCAAGTTTTTCATAATTCAGATATCTGAAAAAAAAGAAAGTGTTTATGATAATAGATACAAAGTTAACAAGATGTTACTAAATTGAGAAGTATTTTTTGCATAATAAGTAATTACTGAAAACGACAAATTTTCAGTGACAATATAAACATAGTAAGTATTTGGCGGGAAATTATTATTTTTTCGATAGATTTTTAACAAATCAGAATAAAGAAACAAATCTTGTTTCAGCTAGGCTTATTTTTTTTTATTTATATTTGACTCACCTGTCTCCCATAGCACTAAGAAGGCCGATGGCCTTTGAAAAACTGAAGGGGTTGATTTTAACCCCAATTATTGTCAATTCCTTGTCGTAAATAATGAATGGGTTTAATCTGAAAAAATAAATAAGAAATTTTAAGAAAGTAGTTAGTCACATAATGTAGGTAATTACATTTTTAATATTTTCTAGTAATCTTTGCGGTTCCGGCTTGGTTAGTTTGAAGAGGAAAAAAATTATTTATAAAAATTCCCAAAAGTTATCTTACTATTACTTTTTATTATATTACTATTACTACTATTACTTATTACTTTACTATTCTAATCGATTCAGTAGTAAATCGAACAAGCAAATTTTCTACATTGTAATGTTTTTGTTTATATTTTTAATAATGGGAAAATACAATACTGTCATTATTATTGCACGCCTCATAAGCGAAGCGTTGAGGTGGGTACTACTGTCA
>CAJQZN010038751.1:0-11643 GCA_907164685.1 Colias eurytheme | reverse complement strand
AAGTCTAATTGAATAAATAAATGTTTGAGTTTGAGTTTGAGTTTGAGCATTAAAGCAGTGTCTGGAGCCGTCGAGATAAGATAACACTGATGGATGTTCCACACTTAAGTCTGCTTACAAATAATGACTGCGAGGGTTGGCTTGCTCTAATACTGCCTAGCACTCTATGTAACTCCACAAGTTACTCCTATTGGCACGGTCCAATAAATACCTTTGTTCACTTTACATAGAGGTGCTGTACTAGCTATAGAGGTGCTTTCAGCTTTGAATTCAAGCTAAAAACTTTAACTATAAAGTATATTGGTCTCCCGTCTACGTCATAATCGTTTTAAGTTTTTCTTACGCTATTCTCATGCTTCAAAGTTCAGTTAATTGTATCGAAAAAAACGGAATGGAATAAGGGCGTTTGTCCACTACAAGGAATTTTACGGTCCGGCATTCCGATTTTTTACGGTCCGGTATGGCACGCCATTAATCTATATACTAGCTTGTCCACTATACGTAATTTTACTGTCCGACATTTTACTTTTCCCTATTCCGGATGGTTTTTTGTGTCTACGAGTCGCTGTATGTATAATTGTTTTCGAATGCCCACTTGCTTGGATTTTACTGTTTTTACTGCATATGCCAATTGAAAGCAAGCTCTTGTTTTACTTTCTTTTAGTTGGCAATGAGATTTGAGAAGTCGGTATTGTTATTTTATATACATTGACCAAGCATTGACCTATAATTATTATCTAAGTAAGTGTTGGTAAGTTAAAGTTCAAGTGGGAATAGCTTTAGCTCCTCGTCACCGATGAAAATAAATAAGTGAAACACGCATTTTAAATCTCTTACGGAACTTTACTTTTTATTATAACGAAATAATATAATATTTCACCTTCTATATTTTTTACTCGTTTCTTGTAAAATGCAAAAACAATCATTTATGATAGTATTATACCGCCAAACTTCCTTGAACTGTACCGCACTGATCCGAGTAAAGACGGACAGGTGCACAAGCAATTCATCGGTTTTTTCATGCCACACCGGACCGTAAAAAATCGGAATGCCGGACAGTAAAATTCCTTGTAGTGCACAAGCGCCTAAGAATAGAACGTCACGGTCAACCGAATCTGAAACGCAGTTCTTGAAGATACCTATCGTTATTTTTTTACTAAATTGTCGGGGTAATAATTGGATTCTGAGTTAGAAGTAAATTTATTGACGTATGTAATTATGTATATTATTTTAATACGAAACGAAATATTGAAATTATCATAACGCAAAGAAATAAACATAATATACTCGAAAAACATAACCGTTCTGTCGCAGTCGGGTAAAAAATAATAGAAGTCAGACAACGTAGACGCTTCGCACCCCACTCGTTAGAGTATAATTTATTTTTATTGGTTACCGACTGCGAGCTAGTCTTAACAATGTTAAATATTAAATGTTTATTAAAGCAAGCTCTAATTAGAAATAAGAGAGCAGACTTTGCATTTATTATTAAATACAAATCTTTAAAAGCCTTTGTATTTATAAATCATGTTTATTATTTACACTATTTGCAAATCTGCTTGCCTTGTCTGCGATAGTTTATTCTATGAAAATCGTAGCCTTTAAAATGTTTAATCTCTACTGCACTCTATTCGCATATAATAAAACTATGACCGTGCCGAACAACACCAAAATAACATTATAATTTAGCCGTGAAAGTTTATCAGGCTTTCGGATAGATTTTCGTCCATCCAGTTATCTTTACAAACTCGTGTTTATGTAATCTAGTTGTATGAAGTATGAATACATAGTTAATGTTATATGTTGATAATATTTATCATGTAAATGTGTACAGCATTATTTAACTGCATGGTTGAATGCAGAATACGAGGTATTATTTACACAATTACAGATTATGGGGCAGTGTTTACATAAAGTATTTTTAAATCCGACCTAAATTATACCCTGGTGATCCCAATTCTCAACTCTAATGCAGAAACTAAAAAATCAACATTTCGCATCACAAATGCCACTTTGTCTACCTTAACTCGACAGCCGTCAGCTATTAGGTAGACGTTTGTAGCAGATACATCGTATTACGAAATGGGTTCTAAATTGCTTTGATCGTTTTTCCGGAACGCTAATGAATCCTCTCGTTCGAATGAACCTCACAGCTCGGTGAGGCAACCTTTATGTGATATTTAGCTCACGTTGATTTCAAATACTAAGGTCTGATATACGAAAATTGTTTTCCAAAGGAGAATATGTAGAGTATTAACAGAATACGCCTGAGCGTTTATATTACTGGCGCTAAGGGTTACAAACAGTTATTATATTTGACACAAATTAAGTCTGCCTGTAAGTACGTACTGCCTTTTACTATTTTAAAGTCAGTGAATTTTACGAGCTTAATAGAGATAAACTGTCTGCTTCCATTTTTAATGTGAATAAGGAACTAAATATGTCAGAGCCGAAGGGTTTTGCCAAGGGTTAAATTGAACCCACGACATGCTTTGCCCCAGGGCCCAGACATGGTTAATCCGGTCTCGAAACACATACCTTTTTTGTTTAAAGTATAAATAGGCTATAATTTTGTTTCGCCAAGTGTGACAGGTTAACTCTTTGGGCGTTGGGCTCTTCATGACATTAGTTAACCTTTTAAAACAAATAACATGAAGAACCACTGAGGATTGATGAGTCTTCTCTATGCATAATTTTTATATACCTTATCTATATAATTCTCAAAATTAACTTAGTATCGTTTTGAAACTAAACGCGTTTTGTTAATTAAATGTTTTATTGCATAAAAATATCAGCCTCAAAACACCGGAAAAGAGATTTTCTCTAATTCAATTTAATATTCCTAACATGTCATGATTTCAGTAACAGATTGATATATTCCAACAGATTGCTAATATTGCCAACTATGTGTCAGCGAATGCTTGAAGCCAACTTTGATTAACAAGCCAAGGCTTAGGCGAGGCTGTCTCGAGTTTGTAATAGTTGTCGAACTAATAAAGTGAAGATTATTGATTTGATGCCAGTAGGCTACAATTTGTATTGCTTACGTCCATTTGATGTCACTGAAGTAGAAAATTGAAATTGCCTTCTCCTTGGGAGAGGCTTGGTAAATGGAAATTGAAACAGGGACATATGGTATCAAATTTATTTATGCAAGTACTGGTAGATAATATTGAGTGATGAATTTTATGTTTTCAATGTTGTTATTATAACTATAATTTTTTTTTATGTTTTGAGAATAGGTCACGTTAAGTTATCCCTCAGAAGCAAATGTTAAATTATATGTCCTTAAATATGCGATAAGAAGAAAAATGAACCAAACTTTTTTAAAAATAGTCTAATTTATGTAGAGCTACAGAAATTCTCATCAAGCTTGTAACGTATGGGTTATTTGCCCTACAATCGATAGCTTCAAGAATCTTCTTTTTTCAACCGACTTCAAAAAAGGAGGAGGTTCTCAATTCGACCGTATTTATTTTTCTAACCTCCTCTTTCAGGAACTTAATGTTATCGTTTATTTGAATCTTCTTTTCTAATCCTCATTTCTTCCAGGTATCTGGCACAACCACGAGAACACAGTGGCGATGAGCACGGGCGGCCGCCGAGGCCGATAGTACAGCGCGCGCCCGCGCAGGCTCCCCTCCTGTCACCCGCGCCCGCGCCCCGCCCCAGCCATGGTGCGAGACAAGAAGTCGCCGCATAAGACGGACTCGCAGAAATGTAAGTTAAATGGAAACATTGATTTACAGGTCAATATGGTATTACAATAATCAAGGATCCGCTGTGATCTAAAATGTATCGTATACTTTTAAATGTGTGTGTTCTTTGCATTCATCCGTGTTTAGAGATTCTAGTCTATTAATTGAACGGCTACAAATTATTAATTAAACACCTAGAAAGTTCCTTAGTTAGGAACACCGCCAAATTTCACCTCGATGTTCTGGATGCTATGGAACGTCGCGCCAAGCGAATTATAGGAAAAGACCAGCTATTCGAAAACCGACTATCTACCGACTCCATTTCGGGGAATGTGCAACTGAATTACATGGCCTTATCCCAGCTTCCCCTTTTTTCCAAAGGACGTCCAGGCGCACGGCGGGATACCACCCTTATCTGGTAGAAATGCCGACTGCACGCACAGCACGCTTTGCATCTTCGTTCTTGATGCGAGCTGCAAAAGAGTGGAATTCTCTGCCGGCGTCCATCTTTCCAGAGAAGTATAACATTGAAATTTTCAAGAGACGAATTAACAGGCACTTTCTAGGCGGGCGTGACTTACCACCTTAGATCTCCTCACCACTTTCCATCAGGTGGGACTGGGGTCAAACGTCCACCTACTTCGTACTACGTATAAAAAAAGTAAGATGTATTGACTTGAAGAAATGCCACCTACTGTTAGTCCTGATGTTATGGGACCCCCCTATGGGATATTGCACTGCGAAAATTTCAAGACGAAATGGAAAGATATTCATAAGAAACAACAGAGAAACTTATTAATATGGCTCCGTTGTCAACATTTTTCGGAGCACATCGTTGTTACTGAAAAAGTATTCTTAATAATGATTATAATTTAATGATAACTGTCGTTGTTCTACACAACGTAAGTTAAATAAAGGCTACATACCCTTTTATCTTAATTTTCCTTCAGATAAATTTCTGAAGTTAGTTTATAATTACATGTACGTTTTATTACAGTAACATATGTACTTTTGTCCATTCACGCCTAATTTAAATTTGTGTTCTAAATATTGTAATTAATTAAAGTAAATATTAAAATAGTTGCGGATGGTTATTAGTTGTTTTTATTTAAACGGATGACTTTAAAGATGGTAAAAATGGATATAATGCGCAGGAATAAAATACAGAAAAACTGATAAGGTTGAATGAAAGAAATCTCAAATTGCTTTTCTGCAAGTGATCTTACTTACGAACCGTGAAATGGTTCTTTTCAAATGAGACTCGAGGATATTATTTTCCATTGAGATATACAGATACCATTTTACTCGAATATCAGTTTAAATAACTGATTGCATGTGGCCACAATAAAATTATATGCATACGTTTTGTTGTTTCGAATATAATTTATGATTAGACTTACAAAATTTTAAAAGCAAATTGCACCGTAAATAACTAACTCGTATTACTAAATTCAAACGTCAAAAGGCAAAAATTAGAAATTTCAGTACCTAAATACTGGAAATCTATCAGAATATCTCATATGACCGAATTCGTTTTGAATTCTGGCTCGCAATAATGAAGCCAGAGATTACTGCTAAGCCAGGACTAACCTGATCACCAGTAGCCACTCGGATCACCATCCACTTTTGTTCAACGGAATGTAATTTCAGAATGCAATTTCATGTGCAAGTCAGGAAAATCTCTTTTACTGGGACTATGTTGGAATTGTTATCGGATGAACATTCTTTCAGAGATCACATTTCTAGTATGCTTATCGTATTACATTTCAAAATATGTTCGATAAACATATTTTGAAATTGACTTTAAACAATTGTTGAAAGAGCTTATTTTCATATTAAGGCTCAGAGCATAAAGTTTAATGATAAACTCTTATTATATATTAATAAGGACAATACTTTAAAGACATTGTTTGTGACGCGTTTGTATTCTTCATCCGAAAGTTATTACTATACATATTTAGCTCATTGAAAAGCACTTTATAATTTCGTTATATGTGTTATAAATAAAACATTTGTCATAAACGAGTTTGTCTTTATATATTGCAATTCCTATGAAAAAGGGATCAAGGTATGAGGTGACATATGTATTTTGGATGCTCAAGCCTCAAGGGAATGAGTTCTTAATTGTAATGTTTTAGATGGGTCAAAATCTGGTATATATATACTTACAATGGATGCTTTTGTCAGTGTCACAATGAGCTAGCAAAAATAAACAATTGTCCGATCTGCATTGTCGGGCTCCAATGGCACTCAGGAAAGTGGCAATTAGTTATAACTACACTACATAAATTGTGTAAAGCGTTGTGAAATGTACTAGAAAATAATAGAATCACAATAATAGTTTGTAATTCTAAACGTTTAATATCCTAAAGTTAAGCCCTATTAACTATACGTAACAATTATGAAATGCAAATAAGAAATGTGCTTCAAACTATTCAAGAGCAAAGGAGTGTGTCAACTGTCAATGTTATTTAGGATGATACAATATTTTGTTAACCCGAAATAAGTGGCTTCGGGTTTCATATCGCGTGACTATGACATTGTGACTCCACGATAAGAAAACTTCAGTAAATGGGGATTCACTCGCCGTTGAAAATACATTCATCAACTGATGCAGAGAATTTGTATTTCATCATATTATTTTAAACATAAGTCATTAAAATGTGGCTCATGCTAACGGTTTCAATTAGTTAATGTTCGCATGCAAAAACCTGAAAATTAATCGATGCTCAGCGGTGCAGGATTAACGTAGGATATACTAAAATTTATTCGGATATTATATTTACCCATTTAACATTAATAAAACGAGTAATCCTTTCGAACAAGCTTAATCGGACTTAACATATTATATATTTATACAGATTTTAAGTTCTGATGTTAATTTTAGCTTATTAATTTTAGTATGTACTGGTATTTGAAAATCATTATTGATTCATTCATTTTGATGAACACTTTTAAGTTTCCATATTCACAACATATCTATGTGTTAGTAATATTAATTATTGTAGTTAAGATATTACAACAGCTATGTCCGAATCTCTAACACCGTCTAAGTATATGAAATATTTGATTGCAATAGACTGTAGCGCCAATCATCAAACCTCATGACAATTTTTTTAATGTCTCTACCCGTTGGTGACTTATATTTTGGATATTGGGAATCGAATACAAGACGCCTCCGTTTCAAGAATGGAAATAAGTACTGTGCCAAATAGACGGTCAAAATAGCAATATTGATGTTATTACGTTAGAGGACCGAACAAAGATGAAGTCAAAATGGAAAACAATTTATTTACGCGAACTACGATAAATGAGAAAATGGGAAATTTCCATACCATAACAAAAGGGACGATGGGGCTTTAAGAAATAGGGTTTTTGCAATAAATCACATCATTTATAGTTTATACAATCACATTATTATACAGGTACTACAAGTAGATGAAATGCTTATGCAATGATAGAAAAGGGCTAAAAGTACGTCTCTATTTCTGTTTCCTGTTTTTGCGACAAGTTTCAAAATCTGAATAAAATAATTTCCTGTTTAAACTATTTGTTAAATTAAAATAAGCTTATAAGCTTTCTTAACTGATTCATAAGAAGCCCGTTGCTTTTATTAAATTTCATTCTTATAAACGTGTCGGGAAGTC
Source organism: Colias eurytheme (assembly GCA_907164685.1). Taxonomy (NCBI): domain Eukaryota; kingdom Metazoa; phylum Arthropoda; class Insecta; order Lepidoptera; family Pieridae; genus Colias; species Colias eurytheme. The sequence continues at coordinate 4,298 of CAJQZN010038751.1, read as the reverse complement.
CGCTACATTTGCGTGATGGATTTTCAGTTTATTCTATTACAAACATGAATCCCTTATGGCGGAAATTGCATTTGCATTTACGCCGCTATAAAAATACTAAAATAGGTTGTATAGCGTATTATACATGTATATGTGATAGTATTGCGTGCGGTAAGTGCGTGATGTTCCATCAACGTCACCGTCTCCTGCTAGGACCGGCGCCCTTCGATCGAAAACTCTTCGAATCGGTATATTTCCTGTATCGGATTTCAGATAGGACAGGATAAGTGCTCTCATTACGTGGAAATAGTGTTGGGGCTCGATCGAATGTTTGTGTTCTCAAAATTTTCTTGGATTATACGTTGTTTTGCTGGTTTGATGTATAAATATTTTCGAGTGGTGAAATTTGCTGATTATTAAGTTTAATCTAATTATACGGACTTTATTAAGTTTTTATTTGATTTTATAGTTTTAAAGTATCAACTTTTAACAATTGTCTATTCACAATCTGATTCTTCCATAGGGTATTATAGCGTCATTAGAAAGGCCATTCACAAAAGTGACGTAATAAAAGTTGTTCGCAAACACGATATGGGATATAATTATCGGTGTTCGGAACTTCAATTCCAGATGTTGAGCGAGTGTCAATCGATAGGTACAATTGGGCTAATTTGGCTGGTGTCGGCACGAGTTGCGTCCCCGGGGTACGTGTGCGCGTATTTATGCGATCTAATGAACATTTGCACACACGTATTATATTCTCTTCAATTCTATGTTTTCACGTATCGTGGCAAATTGGCAAAGGAGCTATTATTTGCTTAACGTTCTCAATTGAGACAGATTGGTGTGGGAATATTTCAATTAGTGTATACAGTTGGGTTTTTATGTTCGCGTGATGCAAGGCAAAATAATTTGTTGGGAAAGTTTTAATGTTTGCATTTATTACGTGATCGACAATTCGATAAGCGATTCGCGGGAATGGAGATACATTTTACTTATGCGTCACGTTTAGGCAAATTTCGTTTCATTAAAGACAATAAAGATATATCGCAGATAAGAAAAGAAAGAGAGAATTAGCACTTGAGTCACGTTTCCACTGTTTTTGCTAATCAACGCTTGGAAGTACCCAACGAAGACAACTATAATATAATTTAATTAAAATAGATCATTTACAAAAGAACTCTACACTTATTATAGATGCAATGCTGGATATTTTTTTTTATTTATACAACTTATAAATAAAAAACCTACCTAGATAGAAGTTTAATGAAAAACTAAATTAAAGCTATGATAATCAATAGATACGCTTAATAAGTTATAACTAATACATCACAAAGACTTTATTAAACTTTTGTTGTAGTTATAGACCGGGAGATACTGACACAAAATTTCGAGTCATTTGTAACAGGATGGCGGTTCTACAGGGGTCTTAGTACGCAATGACAAAAAGAAAAATGATGGTGTGAACACTGGTACCGGCGTCTTAGTCGCGTGGGCGTTAGTCGAACTCGTCGTAAAAATAGCGAAGTCAAACGATTTGTAACACAAAAATTTTAGAATTTACCGATAGCCCATAAAAAGAAGTAGGCGGTAGTGTCATGCCATACTTTTCCGGTGTGACTTACAGCCCGCTATACCGACGCAAATGTGTTGATTTAAAAAAAAACAATTCAACCATTTGTACCAGGCTAACTTTTGCACAGGTAACCATCGTCGTGCAGCCATTTACGAAAATCGCCATGCCATACTTTTCGGACGATTCCAAATGGTCACCATACCGCCGAAAATCTGCGAAAAAAAAAATTTTTGCAGAATTTCGGCGGTATGGCCGTATGGCGGTATATAAATCAACACATTCGCGTCGGTATGGCGGGGTGTAAGTCACACCGGAAAAATATGGCATGACACTACCGCCTACTTCTTTTTTATGGGCTATAGGTAAATTCTAAAATTTTTGTGTTACAAATCGTTTGACTTCGCTATTTTTCCAACGAGTTCGACTAACGCCCACGCGACTAAGCCACCGGTACCAGCGTTCACACCATCGTTTTTCTTTTTGTCATTGCGTACTAAGACCCCTGTAGAACCGCCATCCTGTTACAAATGACTCGAAATTTTGTGTCAGTATCTCCCGGTCTATTATGTTGCTAAACCTTGACAGTGACAACAAAGTAATGGGAGACATTTTGCAATTCTTCGTTCGTAGCCAATGATATTATATATAGAAACAAGAGGTAGATACGTCATCAACGCACCAAAATTGCTTCCGTGAATTGGTCCTATTTGGGACCAATGCAATCAGTCAGATTGTCACCGGTCCCAGTGAGCGCATGTGCCGATAGGTACATTAAGTTGTCGAAAATGCCTTCCTGTGTGTTCAGAAAGTGCACGTATTCGTGCAAAAAGATAAAGAAATATCATATCACAGGAAAATATATTAAATTATTACAGTTTACGAGTAAAAATAACAATTTACAATTCTTTATGAATGACACATGCTTGACACTTGTATTGAAATAATGAAAGGGATAAAACATTGCTTCAATCACTATAGTCCGGGATACATCGCCCATTTTTGCAAGTGATTACTATCAAGCTAATTTTTCGGGAGTAGCTTTATTTTGATGAGATGCCCAATAATTTCATGTACGAAACTCTCGATTTTGGTAGCTTACAGAGGTAACAAGGATAAAAATTTTTGATTTGACGGTTCTCAAATATTTATTACGCAATTTGTAGGACAATATGTCTGTTGAATTATATAAGTATTAAATAAGTGATAATAAAAAAATCAGCTGGTTAGTAATCATTTATGATGACTTCGTTATCGATACACATTGGAAAGGGGGACTCTTTGATCAAACCATAGATTTTGTAGGACAAATATTTTTTCGAATAATTTAGATAATTATCTTGAGATTGAACAAAAAAAAACATTCAGTTAGTAATTAATATTTGAAAACCATCAAATCAAAATATTTTATCCTTGTTTCCTCTGGTAGCTACCACAATCGAGAGTTTCGTACATGAAATTATTGGGCATCTCATCAAAATAAAGCTACTCACAAAAAATTAGCTTGATAGTAATCACTTGCAAAAATGGGCGATGTATCCCGGACTACTAGTGTGACAAAGCTAGCGTACACTGTGTTCAAAGATTATCATGTAGATACTCTCATTGAAAATAGAACGGTTAGTTTATTAATTTCGATTTGGGTAAATACTTGATTATTTTTATATTTAAATCCACACATGACACAGTGCATGTAATTAACAAATATATCTATTTATTATATACAAAGAAATCGTGATGGCAAAAATGTGTTTTTGCAAAAATGATGTTGAATATATACGTATACATTAAAGAAAAGATTATCGCTACTGACGAAAAATGCTATTTGCTTTTCTGTAAATAGCTATTGAACATAAATTTTATTTGTGTTTTATATAAAAAAGGCTTTTTCATCCTTTCTTTTATTTCATCCTTTTTTTTCATCTAGGCACCACTATTATTATATTCTACAAGTTGGAGTGATGACCTTGTACGGGTTTCGGGAACTGCCTTGAAACGAATAGCGTAAGATCGGTCCTTATGGAATTCTATAAGGAGGACTATGCTCAGCAGTGGGTGTTTATCGGGTAAATGATGATGACCGAAAACGAACACCACAGCTAGTAATAAATACTTAATACAGTTATATCTCCAAAAAAGTTTTTTCATTTTAATACAACATCATAATAATAATTAGATAGTAAATGAAATTGTCACATTTGTTTACTTGTGCAGGAAACATAACATCTATAACATTGAACCTTCTGTGTCGTTAGTCTATGCCAATTACCATGGCAACTATTTGTTTATTTATATTTAATTGGTGAATTCTTATGACTTTTGCTTACACCTGCGGGGAAGTGACAAACTATCTTTGTCTTTTTTGTTTATATCATTTTATTAGAGCCATCTCTCTTATACAGTCTGTCAATGTAATAAATTAAGTAAAATGATACTTGTATTTGTGTGTGCCTGACACTGCATATGAAGCATTTTTTTTTGGATATATTGTGAGTATATAACGTATCTATACATAAAATATCATTGTTCGTAGCACAATCAATCATGTCGGTGAAACTTTATTATAAATATCTAGTGATTTGTATATTTTATGACAGCTGATGTTTTGAACGTGGCGTACCGTGAAATCAGGTTGTAGATTTATTGGATTCGTAAGCCTTTTTTTTATAGTGGAGAATGCATTTAGGCATACCCAGGGTACTCGGGGGAAGAGCCTTGGGTTATGTCGGACTCACCCTGCTGAGTG
>CAJQZN010038750.1:0-11039 GCA_907164685.1 Colias eurytheme | reverse complement strand
AATCTTAAGTTTATGTTCTCACCTACCTTTAGCCGTGACATAGATATAAGGTTCATTTTAAGAATGGTTTTTATCAAGTAAAATCTACAAAATTTGACTTTACTTGAGTACTTTTCTTTATATTATATATAGGTAGGATAATTAGGTTTGTATATTTGTTTAAATATTATTTTTAAATTATTTGTAAATTTGTCATATTAATTATGTATCTATGTTTTTGATGGAAGACGAATTTCTCTCTTTAATGAGATAACACTTTATTTTAAGCCCGTGTAATAATTATTGTTTTTGTATATGTATTACATAGAAATGTGATGTTATTTGTTCTTTTATGTTTTTAATAAAAAAAATAAGGATATCGTGTTTTATTTTAAACGTGTATGGGAGTACCTATGTTGATACTTAAGACTTATAAAAAATGGTAAATTAAAAAAATCAATATTAATAATTCACAACACTAGATATTATATCGAAATAGCAACAGTGTACATTAAATAACACAAAAAAACGAAAGTATTAAATGTATTAATTCCATACACATGTAGGTATATAAAATTCTCGGTTATTCTGAGTAACTGAAGAAAAACCTAAAATGCTTGCAAACATCGTACTTTCAGGTACTACAATAAATTATCCAAGCGCAAGTCACAAAGCTGTAGGTACTAAAGGAAGGTAATAAAATAAGTAATGTAGTAAAAGTTTTAGTATTCAGAGATGTACTTCGAGCAGAATAATCGTTTTGAACGAATTAAAAAGTTTAGAACCTGCTACAGTATTAAATTGAAATCTTCCGAGTAATTTCTAATGGAAATAAGGTTACCTATATTTATTGAGTTTTTGTATGATTCAGGTACTACAGAGGAAGGGACCTCGCTTTTATCAATGTTATAACTTATACCCGTTTTCCCTTGTGAGGTAAATGCCACATCTATGGCCACATCCTTTAGGAAGCAAATGTAGTTCACACTGTATTCGCATAAACATTAGAGTATCTGTTTACATACATAGTATGTTCTAAGATAATATATCGAAAACTAAAACATATGACTTAAAAGGTCCGAAGGAATTTTATCAGCAACAACTTTAATATTGACCTATCTATAATGTCAGTTTCTTAAAACCGATACGATATCATCAATGCTAAATGATAACCCTTTGACGTAGGTCTATAGTAGCATTAAAATTGTTAAATTAATATAATCATTCGATATATAACTAAACACAATTTAATAAAAACAAAGTAAGTACTGCTAGAATAAAAGACTGGATTCAACTAGAAAGCTAAACCTTTGTTAAAAAAAGCAGGTCATTTATAGCACTCGATATTGATAACCTCTTCAATCTAGGCTTCAAAAAAACCACATTCTCGCCTTATATGTTATCCGCCTCATTTCCATTCAGAACGGCACCTTTCAATATTTTGAACGTGCCCATTTTGTAACAAATGGCAGCAGATAAACGAAGTAACACGATAAAACTCCGGTAAACATTTTTCCAATACTGCAATTGCGGAAGCTCATCGCTGGAGGTCTTCATGCCGAAGGCAGATAATTTTGTTTAGTGGCGTCCCGAAGCGACTCTCGACTCTCGACCTTCGATTGATTCGGTTACGTTAACGATGAATAAACACTCTTTAAAATCAGCGTTTGAAAGAAAACAAGTTTGTATTCCAAGGAGTTTTCATGTCGATTTATAAGGTAAGTACCAAAATTGTTTTTGTTACCGCTTTGCTTTTTAAAGTGAAACTTTTATTACATCCTCTCAAACTTTTTGGTCTGTGTAGCGCATGTCGCGTGACGGTCGGCTGCCGAGTAGGTATAAAGCAGTCTTCGTAAAGTTTCACTTTTACCGTGGTTTCATAAAACCACACAACATTTTTTGTTTCTACTATCGACATGAATTGTCGAGAATTCAATATGAGGATAAATGTTTGCAAATTCTAATGATCATGCAATATTTATATAAGTCTAGCATGATAATCTAATATCAGTTATTTAAAATTCATAAGAAACGATTATTATAAACCAAATTTTTCACAAAAAATAATTATATATATGTAATAATAAATATAGTATATACTGGTGGTAGTAACTTAGAAAATAATTTATAGTTAACTATTCTACAGTTAGAACACATATAACTACAAAATGCTACTAATTGACATCGATATTTCATTGCAAACGTTTAGATGGGAACTGCAAACTTTTCTTCAACTTATTTTTACAGCGCATTCTTTTTATCATATTATACCTAGTTACCTACATAACTTTCTATTTTAAAATCATTAGTAATTAATAAACACTTCACCACACCACACATAAATGAAGTATATAATAATTATAATAGGTGGGTTTTCCAAACGGAAATTCTGACCAATTGTTAATTTTTTATGCATTTATATTAAGGATAGTCGGCCATGTTAAAGTTATCTCGGTCGACTTATGGACACACTGATAAAATGTTCAGCCAGCGAAACATTGTACTTAAATTAAGAATAATAAAACATCAATCTATTTAATTGGACTTGCATAACATACACTTCAAACAAAATCTTTGCACATTCCGCATAAATTCAGCTTTATTAGATGATATGAAACACAACCACTAAATCAGAAGTTTTATAGAATATTCTAAATGTAAAACATAGGTACAGAAAATTGTTGCTTGTAGATTTAAGGTATATTGAATTGAATAGTTTATGAGGCAGTTTTTGAAGTAGTATTTAATTAATTAATAGAAACCAGGTATATTCAGACCTTAAACACGACCTAGAAGAAATTTGAAAATATTTTGTAATATTGTTGGTTAATCTTTTTGTTCGTGAGTAGCGCGATTTATATCATCATAATTTCAAAACAGAGGAATAGATAATATTATTATAGTCGTGTGTTTATACGGAGATACAATGTTATTTATATTTTTCATCATTTTTGGTGAGTTAGTGCTGTGATATAGTTTAATTTAGTGAAAGGTGGAGTGTTTATAAATCTTATAAATTAAATTCATTTTTTTGTCTTGTTGTTATTTTTTAATTGGTCATTATTTGTTAGCGCTTTTTGTGTTCAGGGAAAACCAGTAACAATATAAAGTGTAGGTAAATAACAATCTCCCAACCATGCAAAGGATAGAATTTCTATATGCCTGAGTGAACCACATAATATTTTATTTGATGTTCTTAAAGGTCCTGAGAAAGAAAATGTTTTATTTCAGTGATCGGTTATTCCATAATTCTTATACATATCTATTATGGATGGAATTGTTTGTGTATTATATCTATTCATACAAATATAGTGAATATTTTGTTGGATTTTTATAGTGATATGTGAAATATGTAATGATCCAAGATTTTAGGTGAGGTACATTGATTGAATTGACTTGTAAATAAATGTTCGATAAATTATGTATTTAAGCCATGAAGCCTACTTTTCTAAATTCTTATTTAGATACCTTTGCATGGTTTTCATTCAGTGCTAAGAGTTGTAACGCTATGCTAACTGCCATTTATAATAACCTTTACCTATATTCTCTACTATTTTCTACACAGCGGCATCTATAACACTATCATCATGTCAAACGGGGTCCTGTCCACCGACCCTTTCAGTGGATATTTGTGAGGCGCTGTGCGGGCCCTCTGTGGCCTGTAACAGCACTCAGCTATGCTGCCCTACAGCATGTGGAGGCGCCATGTGTGTTGACGCTATGACACAGAGGCATTTTGTCAATTTAGGTAAGGCTTGAGTACAGAAATAATAGCATGGTCCTGATTTATCCACTATTGCTGAAAACAATATACACATTAAATCACTGTGTTAGATATAGGTAATGCAAAGAGATGAAAGTAGAACTAAAAATGCGTTTACAAAATATCTAAAGTGATCCATTACACAATGCAATGTAAAAATACTTGTTATAAGTGCACAGAATACGGACCACGAAACTCCTTGACGCGAATCATCATTTCGTATATCTACATTAAGGCAACTTTTTCACAAAGTGCACCAGAACAGTCTAGTGGAAAATAATTGTTGAACCAAACGGCAAAAGAAGTTTTTATTCATAAATGCTGCACTTCCTGACCTTTGTGTACGAGCAAGCACGTACAAAGTGCAACAAGGCGCTTTGCTTGCAAATTGTATCCAACATTTTACACTTTATATTAAATTAAAATCAGTTCATTGTCGACGGTCATTAAGAGTACCTCGCGTGACTCATCCATCCATTATATAGTTATTATATTCAGTTTAATACAAGTTTTATATAGTTTAAATAAATCTTTTATTTCAATATTAATTAATCATACACACGTACGGGATAGGCCCGTACATTCTGGTCCTTCGAGCAGGATCTGAACCAGCGACCTATGGATTTGCCGTTCGTCGCAAATCGAGTGAAACAAGTCACAGATTCGATGTCGGCTGACTGTTGGCGATCAGAATGTACGGGCCTATCCCGTACGTGTGTATGATTAATTAATAAGTTTGTTACTTGTTTATATCCGCACTAGGGATTTGATTTAGGTTTTCATTCACAGGTAACCTACATAATTTAACAACGGGCCGTTTCATGAAACCATTTTTAGTTTTAAGCGTCACGACTCTTACATAGCCGTCGCTGCCGGGGTGCAGCTCTACTACGCGACCTAAGGCCCACTTCCCCGGCGGGAGATTGTCGTCCTTAATGATGACAATATCGCCTAAATTTATATTCGACTTAGGCTCCCTCCATTTACTACGAGCTGTTAATAAAGTTAAATATTCCTCACGCCACCTATTCCATATATCATTAAATATTTTTTGATTGAGATGCCACCTAGTTCTAAGGTCTGTTTCGGTGTCATATAAAGTTAGAATAGGGCCGCTACTTAAAAAGTGAGATGGAGTTAAAAAGTTCAAGTCGTCGGGGTCCTCGGTTAAAGGACAGAGCGGGCGCGAGTTCAAACATCCCTCTAATTGAGTGAGAAGCGTAGTGAACTCTTCAAACGTGAGATTTTGTTCGCCAACAACTCTTTTTAGATGATGTTTCAGAGATTTTACTGCAGCCTCCCACAGCCCACCGGCGGATGGCCAAGACGGGCAATTGTGGTGCCACTCTATACCCATTTCTACGATCTCTGACTTAAATTCTTGACTTTCTTGGAGCTCGTTTAGCTGTTGCTGTAACACGTTATTTGCTCCAATGAAATTTTTTCCTTGATCACTGTAGATGTGACCCGGTAAGCCTCTTCTAGCGATCATCCTACGCAACGCGGCAAGGAAAGCGGATGTTGATAAATCGGAGACGAGTTCCAAGTGTACGGCCTTAGTTGCCATACACACGAACACTGATATATATCCCTTTGTGGTCTTAATACCACGGCCCTTGCTGCATTTCACGTTTACGTGTCCGGTATAATCGACACCGCAGTGATAGAATGGGCGCGAAGGGTTTGTGCGCGCGGAGGGCAAATCTCCCATTATCTGTTGTTGAAGGTCGGGATTATGCCTCTTACACTTAACGCACATGCGTAGCCGCTTTTTTGTTGCATTATTGCCACCTATAAGCCAGTATTTACGACGAATGATCGAAGTTGTTATTCGCGCACCCCCATGGAAAGTGAGCTCATGCGCTTGATCGATGATGAGTTCTGCTAATCTCGTGTTACAGGGGATGATGGCAGGATGCTTCATCTCGGCATTGATGTTCGCATGTCTAAGCCTACCACCGACGCGTAAGATGTCGTTTTCATCTAATATAGGATTTAAACTAAATAATTTGCTCTGCTTACTAATAGCTTTTCCTAATTTTAAACTATGTATTTCTTGTGAAAAGCTTTCTATCTGACAATTTTTAATAATTAAATTCCTAGCTCTATTTAATTCTATAATGCTTAAATAATCTTGCTTTTTAGCTTTAGCAGTGAACCTTAATATCCACGCTAATATTCTAACAGCTTTAGATAGTGAGCTTTGCTTTTCAATAATTTGCTTAATAATTTCGCTTCCGCATATAACAATATTAACTTGTTTAATAGCCTTCAAGTCTTGATCTGTGCTATAAATTTGTTTATCTTGCTTATCAGGTATATAGGTAGGTAGCCAGGCAGGACCTAACCACCATAAGCTATGTTCTCGTAGCTGAGAAGCCGTAAGACCTCGACTAGCGCAGTCCGCTGGGTTTTCTTTAGACGCGACATATCGCCAACAGTCAGCCGACATCGAATCTGTGACTTGTTTCACTCGATTTGCGACGAACGGCTTCCATCTGTCGACCTGCCCGTTAAGCCAGCCTAGTACTACCATCGAATCAACCCACCCGTAGACGGTGATGTTGTAGTTGACGAGGCATTTTTTAATTTTTGCCATTAATTTAGATAATAAAACTGCACCACATAATTCTAAGCGGGGCAGTGAGCATTTTTTGCTTAGCGGTACTAATTTTGTTTTTCCCGCCACTAGAACAACTGACGAATTATTATTACGCGTTATCTTACAGTATACAACAGAGCCGTAAGCTTTCGTGCTTGCATCACAAAAGCCATGCAGTTCTATCAGATCATTCTCTTGAGTTTGCAGCCACCTTGGTACTTGAAACTGGCTGATGGTGTCGATATCTTGTTTTATCTTACACCATTTTTCAGAGATGTGCTGTGGTACGAGCTGATCCCATGCTAAGTTTTCTCTCCAAACATCTTGAAACAATATCTTAAGCTTTGTTGTGAGGGGAGAAAGCCAACCTAGTGGGTCGAAGATCTTAGATATCTCCGACAATAGAGATCTTTTCGTAAGCTTTGTACACGTATTTAACTTAGACTGAAATATAAAATTATCGTTTTGCGGATCCCACCCAAGACCTAAGGTCTTTGTTGACTCCACTTGCTTGAAGTCAAAGCAGTCTTGATGCTGTATAGTTACATCAACGTGCTTAAGTAGTTCAGGCGAGTTTGATTTCCATTTTCTTAAGTGGAAACCGCCCTTCTTCAACAGATTAATCATATCTGTTTGTAGCTGCTTGGCTGCCTGAAGTGAGTGGGTCCCATGAATGAGGTCATCCATGTAAAATGATTCCTCAAGGACGCTAGGCGCTAAACTATCTTGAAAGTTCGACCTTTCGTCATGAGCTAATTGTTTGAGTGTCATCATGGCAAGGAACGGAGCCGCTTTCGTTCCATATGATATAGTAGCCAAGTGATACTCAAGTAAGTTTTTATTAGGACTATCCCTCCATAAAATCATTTGTAAATTCTGATCTTCAGGGTTAATCCATATTTGTCTAAACATTTTTTCTATATCGGCCGTAAATGCATATTTAAATTGCCTCCACTTAATAACGAGACTAAATAAATCTTGTTGGAGATTCGGCCCCCGATACATAACATCATTTAAACTAGAGCCTGATAAAGTTTTACTCGAAGCATTAAATACAACGCGTAACTTAGTTGTCGTTGAATCGCTTCGGGTGACACAATGATGAGGTAAATAACACCTAAGGTATGTGCTACGGTCATCGGTCGCGGGTGTCATATGTCCGAGCGACAAATATTCATCAATGAATTGCACATAATTATTCTTAATAATTTTATTACATTCGAGTTTCCGTTCTAAATTATAAAATTGAGCAATTGCTTTTGATTTTGAATTGCCTAATTTTTCCTTGTAGTCGGGTAACAACGGTAACTTGACCTCATATCGCCCGTCTTCCCGCCTTTTTGTAGTTGACTTATAAAACTCTATACACTTATTATCTTCTAAAGACAAATCGGATTTTTCGGAAATATCTTCAATTTCCCAAAAATTTTGTATCGCTTCGAAGTTATGTAAAACTACGTTGCATTGAAACATTTTTGTATTGCCACTCAAAATCCAACCGAGCTGCGTCTGTTGAGCAGTCGGTAAGGTCGAGTTTACTTTACATATTCCATCCATAATAACAATAGAATATATATCTGCACCTAATAAAATATCTACGGGGCGACTTTTATAGAACTCAGGGTCCGCAAGGGTAATATGATCTAGGTATGACCAGTTTGGTTTTTCAAAAGTACAACTAGGCAAGTTTTTAATAAGTTGTTTCATAATTAACGCGTCGGTTTCAAAGGAAAAATCGCTGACTAGAGATGAACACTTTAATGTGACCATACCCTTACTATTGCTTTCCTTATCGCCGACTCCCGAAATAACACCCTTACACCGCTGCCTAGGGATTTTCAGAGCCTGTGCTGCGTGCTCGGTAATAATACTAGTTTGCGAACCTTGATCTAGCAGAGCTCTAAGGATACAGTACGAACCATTCATGGCTTGCACCCTTAACATTGTAGTAGGGAGTAGGACCTCGTTGGTGTCCTCCTGAATTGACACGTGCGAGTTACGTGGGAGCTGTTTTTCAGCGGTGGCATCGACCGCTGCATTTGCTGAGTTGCCCCCGCGCACGCTCAAGCCCTCACCGCTGTGACCGAGTTCCGCGCGCGTGTATTGCGATTGCGCAAACGCCTCGTGTAAAAGACGATTATGGGCCATATTGCACTCGCGACAAACTTTATTTGATTTGCATTGATTGCCATTATGATTAAATAAACAACTTGTACATAAATTTAATTTATTAATAGTTTTAAGCCTATCACTAGGTGGCATTTCCAGAAATTTTGGACAATAATATATTCCGTGATCATTACTCCTACACAATGAACACCTAAATTTTAAACTTAAATTGCTTTTATTATTAAGAACTGGCGAAGTTACTTTACTACTACTTAACAACGTTTTATGATAATTAGGCTTATTATACTGCGGACTAATATATTGATTCTTATTGCTAACGATATTTTTTTGCATAGGGTTATCTTGTTTCCTATGTGACGATTCTAATGAAATAAATTTAACTTCTAAATACTTCAAATATTCCTTAAGGGATGGTAAATCTCGTGGGTTTTCTACCGATTCCATGTAATCAGTAAAGGACGCGGTATCTAATTTTTGACTTAATAAATATACAATTATAGGATCCCACGAACTAATATCTATCCCTAAATTTTTGATCGCATTAAGACACTCTTGTGCAGTGTCATGCATACGTTTAATTAGAGCGACTGACCGCTGTTGCATTACAGGTAAACTCATTAATGCATTCATATGCGATTGAAAAATAAGCCTTTTATTATTGTATCTCTGGTTTAGAATGTCCCAGCAGACTATATAATTATCTGAACTTACAGTTAAATGTTGTATCAGCCTCTCAGCTTCACCTCTTACTTTTGTTTTAAGATGTTGCATCTTCTGAGCGTCCGATATTGAATTATTGTTGTGGATTGTCTCGGTGAATAAATCCTTGAAAGAAACCCAATTGTTGTAGTCTCCACTAAACGTAGGAATCTCCAGCTGTGGCGTGGACTTCGCCATATGTGCCGCTTCCCAAAGTTTCTTATTAATGGCCTTCTTGATAGCCACGTACTTCCTCTCATAAGCCGAGAAGGCACGGTCATATTCGTCGTTGGACCCGTCCAGCACCAGGTCCAGCTCCCAGTGCAGCGAGTCGATCGCCGCCCAGCGGGACTGGGCCGTGCTGAGCAGATCCTCCAGTTCCCATCGCTCTTGTATAGGGTCCAAATCAATGCTTCCCACCGTCCGGTGGAAAGCCTTAAAATTAATTTGTTGCCTTCTTAACATCTCTACGGTCTTGCTTTCATGAAGAGCAGCCTTGCTGCCGCTCGGTTGTGGATTCTCTTGAGTGTCTGGTTTATTGAATTCGAACGTGGGAGGATTGAGCGGGGATTGTGGTTTGTCCCCACCTATAACCTCACAGCTCTGTAAGTGCGACTTAATAGCACCATACCTTTCCCTTATTCTCTCCAGATCCTTTTTTATTGCCTCACGAGTGTGTCCATCTATCTCCTTACTTGATAGCCTCGTGAAGTTCGCCTCATATTCGAACCAATAGCTTTCCAGGAGGTCCAATCTCTTCTTAATGTACTGGGGTGTTCTCCTGCTTGGGCCATCTTTCTTGAAATTAGTATAAATATTTTCTATGGCCGATGCCAGCTGCTGCTGGTTGGCTTGTATATCAGCGACCGAAGACATTGTTGTTGATGTAATATTAGGACTCTACTACCAACTATTCACTTGCTAGAACAGTATATAGTAGAGAGTCACTTGTCTATAATGCACTGTATTGCAGGTGCACAGGTCTATGGAACCACACACGCGAACGTACAAGGGTCCCGCTTTACGATAGCTCGAAGGACCAGAATGTACGGGCCTATCCCGTACGTGTGTATGATTAATTAATATTGAAATAAAAAAGTTATTAAAATATAAAAAACTTGTAATTAACTGAATATAATAACTATATAATGGATGGATGAGTCACGCGAGGTACTCTTAATGACCGTCGACGATGAACTGATTTTAATTTAATATAAAGTGTAAAATGTTGGATACAATTTGCAAGCAAAGCGCCTTGTTGCACTTTGGACGTGCTTTCTCGTACAATCATAATGTTTATCAGTAAGATAACAATGCTATCCACTTAGCGTATCAACGAGATCTATTGATATTGGATGCTGTAATTGAATATTCACTGTACTTGGTGATAATTTATGTCCTTACGTTATATATGGATTTATGGTGTATTGTAATGCACTTTAAGGAGATGTAATGGTCTTCGAAATATCATTATCGTCGTTTTTTCAGATGTTCCAACTCTATCCACAACAACAGTTACTTTCAACAACAAAAGTTTACTTTTTGACTTTCAGATTGTTGAAGTAAAAATATCAACCTATTTGCCCATAATAATTAATAATTATTATACATATTTGATACACCAAAAAAATCTCCAAATATGTTTTGTGGATACATTTATAGATGTTCTATATATCTAGTCAATTTTTTTGCTAACATAATGATCGTGGAAGTTATTACAGTGGCTTGCCAGCATTATACATATATATTTATTTCTATTAACCGGTAATCGACCTCAAATACTCTCGATTCACTAAAGCTTTAACCACTGTATAATAAATCTGTGCCTCCAGTGAATAAGGGAATAACTCAAAAACAGCACTTTTC
>CAJQZN010038748.1:0-31604 GCA_907164685.1 Colias eurytheme | reverse complement strand
TGTAGATCGACTAAATACCGGATATCCGTCTAAAGTCCCAACAAAAGGTTATTCTTCTTGGATGTGCGCACCCATGCGCCTGCGAGGGTCAAAGATTATGTTATCAGACACTAAACTAAATTAATATTGCGATTATAACGGTTAATTATTGATTTGTGTTGAACAAATGTTAAAATCACTTGAACAAGTGTGAGATTAAAATTATTATTTGTGTAGTTAAATAACGGAGACAGAGTGAATATTGACATTGATTGATTACAATTAAAGAGGTATTTATGCTCATAAATTAACAGAAAGAAATGTGTAGGTACCTACTTAATTGTGCCTTAAAAAAACGTAGTATTTTCAACAAAAAATAAGGTTTATGTCCCGTTAGAAACATTTTGTCCGTGTTATTTACTACTTTGTTTCGTTTTCCTTACGCAAGATTACAATGCATTTCGTTTATTCGTTATATTCGTGTGGATACAATAAACTCTACGAAGTAAGTTGTGAATTTTAAGAATTTCTCGCTGCTTCTCTTTTTAACCGACTTCCAAAAAAACGAGGAGGTTATCAATTCGGCCGGTATAGGTAATTTTTTTTTTTTATAAGTAAAGAAAAATACTTCCAAGCCTATAACTACTTAAATCCAAAGCTCTGATGCATCAAATTCAAATTACATTTATTTGCAAGAATGTAGTTACAAATATAGGTGTTGTTATTACAATATTATAGAGCTAATACATTCTACCCACTATCTGGATGTGCAAATATTTAAATGGAAATAAGTTAAATTATACTAATTCTTCTTATCACCAAATCATGCAAGAATATATCTAATGAAATGAAAACTATTCTATGACCCTATGTAAGGCTTGTCGATTAATATTGATCTTAGATTCGGGATCACGCGCGTCGCTCTGAATACCACGTGTTCAATGGAGCTAGTTCAATGGTTCAGTCATAGATGTAATTATCTGTCGCGTTTGAACCTTATCGTAGATGGCTAATGAATAGTGAAGTCAATATTATGTATCTGGTCTTTAATCCCTCAGTCCCCGGATCACATACACAATAGAAAATCTATTGTGTCGCGGCCCGATCGGGCCGCTCGGTGGTCAATGGGTTAAATAGTTTGGAAGTAATGAAAATGTTGGACGTCTGTTTAAAGTATTCCCTTCGTGAAGGTACAGTGATATGATTCAGAAGCTCTAATGTCTCCAGGAATTTTGTTTGTTATATAAAATGGGTAACAATTATAGACAATGGTAGCAGTCGTCATTAAAAACATTCAAAATCAGTTACTAGATATTCCAAACCCATGTATTAGTTGCATTTCCAATAAAATATAGCACATCAGTATGTCAGAGAGTACTCATATGGACCCATAGACATTGTTCAAAATGCAGGCGAAAATCATAAGAATACGCGTATAACCTTTATATTATATTATGTAGTACATAAACACACTACTATTTATGTATTTCCTATACCTACATATTAGATTTCCCTCTAATGAATCAAACATAAACTGCGTCCCATTTAGCTTTTCGTATTCATGACCTTTTAGGGTTTAGACCCAGATCAATAAATGGGTCCGAATCTAGATTAATTGCTTCAATTATAGTTCAATATTTATGTAACTGGGACAGGCATGAGCACTGCATGCTAAGAGATTAGTTACGCAATTTAAGTACTGGGTTCAATACCAATTGAGAAGATTATAAGTTTCTGGTAATCTGGTACGTAATATATTTTGCTACGCAAGAAAATATTCTATGTTCCCTTATAATATTATGTTTACCTACTTACAATTTTTTATGTTGTAAGTAATGTTGTGGAAAAGGTTTTTTTTTATTAATAAGGGAGCGCTTGTCCACAATCTTGATGGTAAGCTGAGATGTGGCCTAAGATGGAGCGCGCTTCCCTAGAATGTACCAAATAATGAACGAACTAATGTACCTAGGTTTGAGTACGTCTCACGCTTCACTAATTAAAAATACTTCGTAGTATAAACAAAAGTTCATGTAAATCTATAAACCTCACAAAATTGTATCACCGGAACCCTAAAACACGCCATCCAATAAACCAATTACGGTTCCGTACAAATGTATTCAAAGCTCAACTGCACAGTTGACAAAGCTCATGCAAATACTCCAATTATTATCATGATTGGATTATGGTCCTTATTGTGTTGGAATAATGACGTGTGTCGTGTGTAATATTTATATGTTGCGGTGTACTGTATAATTGGTGGAACAATTTTCTGTATATATATTTATGAGGAGTTACGGTTCTGCAGAATGTAGTTTCACTTGAAGCTGTATTTACTAGCTTTCCAATGCTTCTTTGCTCGCGTGTACAAGTTATGTGGCATTAGCCAATCCCTATCAATTCAATGTTAATTGCTATTTTTTCACTTTTATTTTTCTTCAAGGTTTGATATTACATTGGTGATGTAGCCCTTGATTGACCGAATAATAATAATATAAAACATGATATCTGGTCAAACATTTCATATCTGTTTCATAGTTGTTTCGTAGATGATGAGTTTTCAAACTTATATTAGAATCAGGATTGAGAGCTCGATAAAATTAAGCTAACAGGAAAGTAATAATACCTATTATCTTAAAACTAACTCGACTATTTTATCATCGTTTTAACCATAATCCAAAGCCCAAGAATCCTATGCATAATTTTCACAGTGAAAATATCAAAATTAATATTAAACTGAGCCTCAAATTAAGCCCATACGAATTCCGAACGATTAAGCCAATCAATATAACCATTATAACATTCCAGGCTGTGGTGAGTAGCTCCTAACTATGTTAATTATGAACCTTAGTTTGCGAACTTTGAGTCAAGGATATTATGAACTACCCGCCACTTGGTAGTTAGTTGGAAAAATAATATGTTGGAAATTGAAGATTTTAGGGAAGTGGTGACATAATATCTCAAATGCAGGTTGACATTTTTATAAAATAAAAAACAATTTTAATTAATAATTTTGACTTATCGTACACGTAAACTGAATAGCTAGCCTTTGAAGCAATTTCCGATTCAATTCGTGTGATATTATTATTGCTCTTGTACATCGATAGTATTCTTAATATTAATAAAGAAATTACTACTTATAGAAGTTATTATTGTAATAATATATTTATTATTTATACCATAATTAAACAGTATCAAAGAAATATATTTAAAAACGATTAAAAATAAAATAATCAGAATCAGTTACGAATCGATTCGTTTGTCGACAACAATGCCGCGACTTCGTTATCGACATCGTTACGCGAGCACTTGCGATAAGTACTAGTGATGTTCGCTTGTCGATATATTTTATAACATCAATATGACATGAAGCATAACAAAACGTATCTACTAAGAAATTAAATATTTGTGGAGCTTGTGTGATGATAGAATTAACTAACTATAAATATTACCTATGTATTGTCATTTAATTTTATTTTTAAAACTTTCCGCTCCTCTGATATAATATCCTTAAAAATATTAAAATAGAATAAAAAATGTGTGCGTGTACTATAGTGTACACACGTAAGAAGTGAAACTTCTTTATGACCTTATTTTTCAAAAAATATTTTACAATATGCAACTTTACAGAAATACGTCGAAGCACGCGTGGTAGGGATAAGAAAAAGATGGCGCGTAACGGAAAAATGTCACGCGTAATGAAAAAATGTTAAACTACATTTTTTTCCAACCCCGATAAAGAAGTTTCACTTCAAAAACAAAATAGATCATTAATGAAAACATTTTTTGTAAATTTCGATGAAAAACACACATTTAAAATCCTATTATTTTTATTATTAAATATGGTATTCTTAAATGCCTTACTATCAAAACCTAAAATATTATTAATCATACAACAAATCGCCGCATGCACAACACAACTCAGATACGCCAGCTATTAAAAATTTTAACTCTTCGCAAATAAATATCGATAAAATAGTACGGAATATCGATAAAACGTAACCGTTTCAACTTTCAATGCTAACGAGCAGCTGCTTGAAACAGATCGGTTCAGACTTTTGACCAGCATACTTTATGACGCATGTTTTAATTTATCCTTTGACTGAAAGAAAATATAATAAATCCTGAATTAATTCAAGTATTTATTTATATTTTTTTTTAAATAAAAAAAAGGTCAAATAGCCGATCTTGCTCGTTGGCTAGCTGTGGTCCTCATTATTATTGCGTGCTTGTTAGAGATTTCTTCGGAAAATATAATTTTGATACAAATCCTGTACCTACATTGAAGATTTGAACTTTCATAGAAAATTCTTCAAATATATAATATGTTATGCTGGTTTTCGTGCAATGTTTATTTATCCGTCTGTCTTTATCATGACTGCACATCACGCTAAAACTACGTAATCTAATGAAAAGTAGTTAAAAATAGGTGCTAATTTTGTTGAAATGATAACACGTATTATGTCACAATATTGATTGTTCTAATTAATTATCTGATCTAGAATACTCTAATTACCTATAATTATCATAAACAGCGCACGTTAATGCACTAAAACCAAAAATGTTAATATACCCTCAACCTGTAGTGATTTTGAAAACAAACACAGTTTGATGGGAGCGTGCAAGTGAATATATTAAGCGATGCTGTGTCGGCAGTTTTGCGGGGTCGATGACTGGCGGAGTGTTGAGATAATGAACGGTAAGGACACACTGGGCTGTGGGTTTTTGGGAGTTAGCTCTGTGTGTCCGTAACACTAATTTAAGTAGAAGTAGGTTGGAAATTGTAACCTCTTTTAAATCGATAAATTGTTAGGTATGGTGTTGTTTTTTTTTCATTAAGCTTTAAAATTTAGGTTCATAAAACAAGAGCTGTTCATCAGAATAGATAATTTTAAGTACAAAATTTAATGTTTTATTCAAATAAACTAGAATCTTGTTCATATGATACTGGAACCTTTATCAAAAGCAGAGATAATTAAAAACAAAGGAAATTAAGCGATACCAGAATGTGATAGCGAAGCCCTAGTAATGTAAAATTAATATAAAATCAGGTAACATTACCATCCCGGTTTATTTGCAACTAGGGCTGTCCAAACGACATTTCATTACATTGCAAATGCGGTAATCGGATTGACTGATTAATTAGTGTTCGCAAAATGAATTTTAAATAGGCTGCATTATTGGAAAATGTACGATGATTCTTTCAATCAAAATATTATAATATCAATAGCGGTAATAATAACTGAAGTCTGAACCCTTAATTTTGTTTTATATGAGACAATACATTCATTTAATGGAAACAATTTAACATGATCCGTGTATTATATTTTTTTGTTTTATGAAATTATCTTCTTATTAAGTTGAAAGCCAAAGACTCAAATATTCTCTCTATCTCTTCTCATGACTGCATATGGATGTAACAAATAATGAAATGTTGTGGAACATATTATTGTCAATTAACTGCCTAATCAAATAGTGGAAAATTAAATTTTAAAATTATTTTATATTTTGTGGGCGGGACAACCCTACCGAATATAAGCCGCGTAGGCCTGTGGTCAGTAGTAGCTACAACTATGCGAATTACCCTGTCATGTACTTATTTTATGCAGACCAACACTACATTAGGCATTAAAACTGGAATTATTTAGTTGATACTTTTTCAAGTATTGGTGTGCATTAAAATAATTATTGTGCTTTTTCTGATAATGCTCTAGTTATAGAAAAATATGTTTTATGACATTATTATTAGAAATTATGTATGTAGGTATTTTACTTATCATTTATAAAACTACGTGTCATTAAATCATGCTATAAATCCGTTAAAATCTGAACTCTATAGAACTTTTATTTTTACGAGATGTACGTAACTTTTTTTCTATAGAATTTGTAGGCTTAAATTAATTATGTCGGACATTTAATTCGATGCAATCCATTATAGTGATAAACACATATTGATTGAACACACAGCGGTTATTTACTCGTGGTTAATTAATATTTATTAGTCCCTAATTGGAAGCTATCATTTGTCAACTACCTACTCCTGAAAGTTATGTGTGAGTGTGCGTATTAATAAATATTTTCTTTAAAATATGAAAATTAGTATTCATTTTCTACTTCTTACTAGGTAATTATAGTACTATTTAACAACACAGTTACCCTTCAGTCTTCACCTTCTACTAAAAAAAGGACACCATATTTAAGTAATTCCAAAGCCCAAGTCTATAATAAAGACATTTCAGAACATATTTCAGTCAATGTTTCAGTAAATTTTGCTTAGGCAACTTCGATGTAGACTTATGTATAGGTATTACAATGTAATCCATATTTTAATTTATAACCCTTGCTGCGTTATTTATATACATTACAGGAATTATTAATAACCGCAAATATTTCACATATTTGCTAAGAGGAACGTCGGCGCCGGGTACACGCTAAATCTTTCAATTAATGTGAAGCTTAAATTAGAAGTAGCTAAATATATAGATAGTAGGAATAAATAATATTGAAGTGAATGTTCGTTTTAAAGTAATAGTGATTTTATAAAAACTGAGTATAAATTCGGCGATATGAGTCTATTTATAACGGCTTTTCCGACACATTTTCGAAATAAAATGGCTGACTCATGAAAATACTAGACACTTTCCCAGTTTGTTTTAATTATGTTATTTATTACCTAGTACTAATTCAAATGTTTTTGTTTCAGGTAAGACAATAGTCAAGGAGATAGTTATTATAAAATACTTTTTCGTTGCGGACGTAAAAGGTAAGAGTACCTATTGTTTTCTTATAATCTAGAAGGTGATTTAAAAAAAAATCTCAGTACCTATTTATTTTTTATTAAAAGCTTGTACGGGATGGACAAAAATATATAGTGTAGATTAGGTCGTAAGCCAGTGTTCTCTGAGAGAGAAAATATTCTAAACGTTATGTACGGTAATTATTAAAATTTGGCAATCGGTGATAATTCAGTATAAAGCGGCTAACAAATAACAATATTATACCTATTCTCTTATACGAAAAGAAATGCAGCGCTTTATTCTTTACTGAAATTTAATTAAAAATTAAGCTTTTACGAGCATCTAGTTTAATTTATTCATAAAATCCCCTGCACTCGGCCATTACTGCAAAATGCAAACCGTCTAATGTTACTGCTAATTGAATCGTGGTTCCGACGTACAGCCGATAGATGGCGGCGATAACAATTTTACGATTATTGCCAGTTTCGCGTTTTAGTACTTTTTTTTAATTCTGTTTTAGTAGTGCATGTAGTTTGTGGTGTATTTCACGTGTTTGGAAGGAATTTATGGTATCTTTAAGTCTTTGGTTCGCATGATGAGTGACGTATTTGTTGGAAAATAAGAAGTGGTCATGGAGATATGCAGCTTTACTCTCAAATTGGGATTTCAGTCAATATCATATGTCTAGTGTCTTCTAGTAGCCTATGCCACCCATCTGTCTGATATTAGCAATTGTTAATTCATTTTGAAGTGATATTGTTTTGCTCTTGGCTTAGAATATAAAACCGAGTGTACACCGCATTGTGCAACTATGAATACAGCAATTAAAGCCATCCAATGAACCGTAGCACTTTCCGTTGTGTTTATGGGTTAATAAATTGTATTTAAACGGTCTGTGCCCACAGGGGACAATGCAGAAACTATTTCATTGTTCAAATACACTCTGATCCATGTAATTGTTAGTATATTGAGATTTACAGGGTCCAAGTACCCTATTTAAATGATAACTGGCAACCCTAGACTTTACGTGGTATTCAGGAAGACATTGCTGTCTCCGATCCTTAGTCAAGGATTTTAGACTAGACGTGCTAGACAGGTGTGTAAAAAATATTGAAATTTTTTGTTGCTACCCCAATCGTTGAGGTAATATTGTCATCGGGCAGAAATATCCCAGTAATATATGTTTTGAAACATGCTCAATATACCGAGCTAAGCAGCCAAGTCTAAAAGTGAGAACAGTTTGAAGTGTCAAATTTAATAAATTGATGATATACATAATCAATCGATGATGATGTACAATACAACTGATGATACTTATCAACATGAAAGACAACTATTGGCATTTTCCTCTCCTATTTCCACAAGCTTATTTACTAGTTATGCTCCCTGGATCCGATTACATTAAATATGTCCAAATACAACGTCAGAACATCCATTATTTATTTAGCTCACAGTAAGTGGCACTTGAAACACTGTCTTAATTAACCAGAAACTACGAGAAGAGGGCTTGCTATGTGGTGAGTCCATGGATAGGTATACGCGATCGCGGAAAATGAACTATTTTGTGTTATTTCATGAGTTTTGGCATTTGCGGTAATGCACTTTGTAGTATCTGTTACTTTAATAATTTGAATAAAAATAATAAAAAATTAGTGCGGATAAACTTTGCAGATGTGTATAAACGTAAATAAATATTGCCTTGTCGCTTTTATGGAAGTGAGAATTAAAATGTCGCCCAATGAAAATGGTTACCTGTTTTATACAAAGAGATTTATTACATTCAAGTTATTAGAGATACAGATATTACATTAAATTCAGTCTAGCCTTTCTGCTGACCTATTTCATACTGTAACGGAGTCTGATTTTAACCTTACAGATTAACTATATAACAAAGTTTCCTAACAAAAACTAGCAAATCTCTCCCGCTCTCGCTTCTGCCTATCACCGTCCGCACCCGAACGCTGAGTTTGAATTTTCCACGATGTTCATAAATCCATATTAATTAAATAGCGAACTAGCTCCGGTTCGTTACTGAGGACTTTATTTAATTTTTCCCTCAACCCTCTCAATCGGCTTGAGGCTTAGATCCTAATAATGCGATTATGAACTATCATTAATTATAGCCTTGGTATTATGGAGGTAAGAATATCATAAATTGTATGCTTCCTATAATTTGGGCTAATAAATAATTGAAGTAGCACCAAATTGAAAACTGATTGGCGTGTAAATATAACGATAAAATACCGTATATTTTTGAATTGAATATAATATAGTTATAATAAAAATAAGAAGCTATATGTAATAATTCGCTATTATTTTGGTTAAATAATCACTGAATAACAACTAGATATCGTCACACATGATGATGTGTGAATCACTTTGGTGAAAATTTTAAAATCATCTAAAAATTTCTAATGCTCAGTTTTGTTCACCATAATAACTTCTGATTATAAAATTAATTTAAATAGTTTAAAATACATTTAAACATAATAAATTCACAGTTAGAAATTCAATACCTACCTAAATTGTACAATTATGAAATCTTATCTAAGTTGGGAACCTCGCAGCACTTAAGGAAGCGCTGACAAAGGTGTTAAAATTGCTAATTGCAAGATTCAGTTATCTGGCGACAGTTGAAATTTATTTTAGAATATTCTACTTATTATTAAAGTGTTTTATAGTCTGTATTGTTACTCGATAGAACTGCATTTCAAAATCTTTTTATTTGCCTGAACTATTTAACAGATTTGAATCATTTTTTTGCAAGTTTTCGTAAAATAAAAGGGATCCGATAGGTACCTATAAAACGATGTTCAAAAAGTGATAATTTATAGATTCTCTCAAAAAAATACTGTAATAGAGCATTTTTTTATTTATAGAGGTACCTATTTGTTTTTCTATATAAAAATATGTACTAGCAAATAAATGATTTAAACTGGAAACATATAACATCGATATGCGGGTAACTTCAAATTGACAGTTCAAAGAATTGGAATGAAAATGTCGCGTTGAGCACAATTTGTTTCGAAATTACATACATTCTATTGCATTTTCCCGATATATTGTATCATTGTATGCCGAGTTTCATATTAAATTTATATAGAAAAATAGATATAAATTCCATACTGAATATGTATAAAGGTTATTTTTATCTGAATAAGATTACTTTTATAGTACCTATCATACTACCTTAACCATGCAATATCGTCGTTTCATTTTTTTCTATTACCTTTCTCGAAAAATTAACTTTCCCACAAAAAAATATTTTTCAATACGTACCCTCCCTAAGATAAGCGCGTTCAACCAAAAAAACAAACAAATTCTGCTAACACACAATGGTAAGTATTCTCGTCGCATATTCATACATTTTTAAATTCATAAAGTGTGAAATGGTGAACATTACTCACCTTTCTGCAGTCGGTACGAATGCGATCTTATTTAGTTCATTAAAAAAACATCGCCGCTAGTTTATTTGTGTCTCGCGGAATCACTGCTTCTGTCTTTTAGCTGCTCTTAAATAGTGATGTTGAGAGCATTGTCGATATCGATATGCTTCTACAATTTTATGAGAATTAAATTTAGTGATTCATAATATAATTCACATAGATGAAGTATTTACAAATGATATGGAATATTATATAGGTATGCAAAAAAATAATGGTAAATTTATAGCATCATTTTATAGCATCATCATTTTTAAGAGACATTTTCATATAAATACTTATTAGACTATGTCAAGCAAAATTAGCAAGTAGGTATCCCCACAGGTACATAAGTACTAAATTACATAGTTTTCAATTAATAAACAAACAAACTAATAAGTAATAAAAATCGTAACACCATTGTGTTGTGGATATAAATTTATTATTTAAGTACTAACCGAAATAATAACGTTTGCATGAATAAAAACCGTATTTGTCATTGACGCATTCGCAATTCGTATTACTCTAACACAAATCTGATAAATCTGCGCTAAAAGTTCACCGACACCCAAACGTGATTCGCACATCACTACGCGACACGCACAGGACGACAGGACCAAGCACAATAATGATTATGTAAATACTGCGCCGGCGCAGCTAGCTTTTGCATTTTACGGCCAGTGTAATGGCCGCCGTGCGAGGAGCGCACGCGCGCTCGAGTTCTACGCAAATTCTAAATTAGAATAACCAGTTTAAAAAACAAATTCGGTTCAAATTTTGGCGGTATCCGTGCAACATTGATTATCTGTGGTGTGTTTGACAGTTGTGTTTTTTTTTTTCATTTTCAATAATTGTGCAGTGCTGTGGTGTGCGGTCTGTTGGCGATTTCTAAATCACGGTTTTAAGTTACAATGTACAAGTGCAGCTGACATGCTATACAATAATATACATGTATAAGTTTATGGATTATGTATCAACATGCTTGAAAATTTTGAAAATATATCGTTTGAACAACCTCGTATTTGCTTATGAGTCTTATGACACTTGAGGAACTGAAATAATGACATAGGAGAGAGAAATGAAGAAAACTATAAAATTTTTCCAATTATATATTTCAAAGCAATTTAGCTTAGACTCGAGTCCGAGTTCCTAGTTTATAAAAAGAATTTCCGAGTAGCTTATTATAAAGTTTCAAATTAATGCTTTCAAGCTTTCATAAACTTTTATTAGTAGTTAGTTACTTTATTGTTGTTTATCGACAGCTATCTATAATGTGCAAATATTGTAACCATACAAATATGTAGATACATCCCTTTTGAGAGTGTCGGCAAAAGAATATTACGAGATATATTTATCAAATAATAAATTACCATACAGCAGATTATTATTTATTAGTTTAAATCTGCAGCACTTGTTGCAGAAGTTAAAATATTTTTAAATAACTATTTCTTATTAGATACGAGGTGCCTAGTTTTTGTAAGACGAATCAATTTCAAGTATCTTATTCAATATTAAGTACTTAATAAAAAAGATGTAAAAAATAAACACACATTTCATTTAGATGCAATTTGCATGATGCAAAGTTTTCAATTTACATAAGATAGGTATCGTAAATAGGAACAGCAGAGTCGCATACAAAAACCACAGAAATCTTGAAATAAAACAACGTGAATTATAAAATGAAATGACGATCCACGTTATCGCTTTCGACATGTCTTCAAAGTTACGTAAAAGCGAATAATGAACGTGTTTAAAAATTAGTTATAATTTGAACGCGTACTATGCGTTTCTGATATACTGATAAACGGCTTTACACATTAAAAAGCAATGAACTCACACAATGGGCCTGACTCATGCCCATTGCCCATGCGCAACTCTTTCCGGCGTGAACCTTGTTCCTCCATACATGCTGATTTTTATATTGCTACTGTGTTTTAGAAAAAAAAGACACGGATAAAGTACCTAAGACTTAAAACGCCAACAGGTGTATAGAAAATATCACTAAAACTATGCATAAACGAAAAGTTATCCTTATACGTAGCGATCCTCATTAGTACTACCTTAATTTTAGTCATGGAATTAAAACCGATAAACTTCACCAATATTAACATACAAATAATATTCGATCTAGTAGCAACTTCTTCCTAGTTCACAACTCGGATAATAATTAATGGCAGCATATTTGCCGCAAATAGACGCATTTCCTACGATGATTGAAGGGTTCCATGCTCATATTCCTTGCCACTCTCCGTATCATTCTTCTTATCTGGATAATCCGCAATCATTTTTCAGGATGGCAACACGACCTTAAGTAATATGGGGCGTACCTACTACCAAACGAGTGTGTTTAATCTCTATGAAATACTAGCTGTGCCGCGCGGTTTCACCCGCGTGGCTTCGCTCCTGTTGGTCTTAGCGTGATTATAAATTATAATATATGACCTATAGCCTTCCTCGATAAACGGGCTACACCGAAAGAATTTTTCAAATCAGACCAGTAGATTCTGAGATTAGCGAGTTCAAACAAACAAACAAAGTCAAACTCTTCAGCTTTATAATATTAGTATAGAAGTATAAATTAGAGCAAGATTCTGTAGGTACTATACCGCCTATAGAAGTCCTATCATTTCAGATTAGAAAGTCTAGGGCTTGAATTTATAATCATCTCAGGCTCTCTAAAACGACGTGATCCAAAGATATAATTCACGTAGCCAAAGCTGCGGTCATAAGCAAGTTTCTGTATAATTTTGCAATCTAAGGACAACCATAAAGTACACAGAATTACTGCACCTTTCAAGCTTGCGTGGCCGAGTGCACTTTCCCTTAAAGTTATATAATCTGTGCTTAAGTCCCTTATCGAATTTATTATCTTGAATAAACATATGTTGCGTTGCTTAAGCATTAAGTTGTCATTTATCCTGACACGCAATAATTAAGACTTTAGGTATTACAATAAAAAGAAGAAAGTAGGCTTTAATGTCCAAGTAAAATTGCGAAGAAATTAACAAATATTCTTAGTCCAACTTTCCGATTTGGGGAACCAATTTGTGAACGGAAGTGTCAAATGTCTGGCGCGAAACACGAAGACACCGTAACGCCCATTATTTTCGATTTCGTTCAAGAAAATAGATTGTTTCGAGTAAACTGAGCAGAAAGTGAAATTCCCTTGAAAACGGGTGAAAATAAATCGGTCGACATTTGAAACGCGCCTGTTTGGAATAAACATGGCCCCCGATTTGTATGCGAAAGGAGGTGATACTGGGCACTCGCGCGGGAAAAATGACAGCTCATACGCATTTTTATCCGTGGTGTGACATTTGTTGGCGCACGTGACACTAAATTTCGGAATTTGCATATAAATTTGAATAAATTAGGTTATTTAACGCGTTAAACGCTTGCTCGGATACAATTATGTTTTTGATTGCGTTATAGAAATTTGATACGCCGCCAGATGGCGAGAGGATGATGATTTGTTTATCTATTTTATTATTGAGAACAATATTAGTGTTATTATGTTATAACAACACAGAGGTTCGTCGTATTAAATTAAGTTAATTATGTAGAAGTATTCTTTTCCATTCCGTGCATTATAAAGTACATGTGTAGTTAAAATCTGCCAAAGATGATAATGTATCGATACTTTTAAAGAAAATGGCAATAATTCAGTGCATTGTCAACCAAAACGAATAAAAATTAATACTTCCATTAAAACAACGGAATATAAATTATTATTATCTTATACCCATTACCATCCATTACTTAGTATTTAACGACACATCGGTCTCAGTTAAAAATGACAGCGCTGCAGTAGCAATTATTTTATTAACATCTTCCCTGGGCTCCATTACTTATTTAATTGTAAATTACACATTTATAATGTTCTACTGTTATTCTTACAAGGCCCTCGTTGTGCCGTGAAAGATCGATGTTTTGTAAAAAATAATCCATATGTTTTTGGATATATTTTACTTAAAATCGACGTCTTCAATAAAAAAGTAAACCTACATAGGAATTACATGTTTTTAAAAAATACTAGCTTTCCGCCCGCGGCTTCGCCCGCGTTTTGAATTTTCTTTCATCCGCATAGTTCCCGTTCCCGTGGGATTTCCGAGATAAAACCTATCCTCTGTGTTAATCTAAGTTACCTTCTATATGTGTGCCAAATTTCATTGTAATCGGTTCAGTAGTATTTGCGTGAAAGAGTAACAAATACACACACACACACACACCTCACAAACTTTCGCATTTATAATAATAGACATTCTTGTTTATGACAACTCATTTAGTTTGTTTAAATAAACAAGTAAGGAGTTGTTTCTACCACTGAATAAAATATATTATAAAATTACTAGCGGTCCGCCCCGGCTTCGCCCGTGGTACATATGAAAAATAGATGTTGGCCGATTCTCAGACTTACCCGATATGCACAGAAAATTTCATGAGAATCGGTCCACCCGTTTCGGAGGAGTATGCAGACTAACACTGTGACACGAGAATTTTATATATAAGATTATTTTTATCAACGTAGTTAAAACTAGGCTGCAAATGTCTATTTTAGAAAGTTTAAATAAATAAGCAAAATCTTAACATTTTCCAGACAAAAAAATGTAGTTAAGATGCAATACCATTCGAGTTCAACTAACACATTAAACATGGTATTTTTACCATCGACTCATATATCTGGTTCATGATAAATTAAAACAGACGTGAACTAGGAAATTTATAGATTCGCAAATAAATAAACAAATCAGGTATGTATTTGGATATCTAAAATAAATATGTCTGTTTATTGAATACCTGGAATGAATGCACGTTAAGTATTTAATGACATATTTCTTTGGTGTAGTTTAA
The DNA here is from genome assembly GCA_907164685.1 of Colias eurytheme. NCBI lineage: Eukaryota > Metazoa > Arthropoda > Insecta > Lepidoptera > Pieridae > Colias > Colias eurytheme. The sequence goes on along the minus strand of CAJQZN010038748.1, from coordinate 16,618 downwards.
TTGTTTAGAAAGTAAAGTAGGGGATAAATAGCGACGTAAATATGTTGTAGGTTAAAACTAATAATTATTATAAGCACATAATATAAGTGCATATTAATTGTTTGTCCTTTATTCTTCCTATACCTAAGCGAATAACATGTTTTTTTTTTTATTTAGTAAAGTTATTAAATTGTAAGACAAAAACTTGAAATAACGTTCCTAATATATTAAGTTTAAAAAAGAGACCGGACTTAATAATATCCTTCATTTTTGGGTATATTAATTTTAACAAGCCGTTTTTTATAGAAATATGTATAAATAAAACTTGCACAAAGTCAGGGCACAAGAACTAGTGTGTTCAAATGTTCTAGGACGTAAATTATAGCCTGGACTATAAGTCTGATTTACGTTCGCGACGCTAATGAAGCTATCCTTTGGCTATTTGCAGACCTAGGCCAGGCCACGCCAGGCTAGGATTATTTCAGACGCGCGACGGAAATCTAGAAATATGCTTGCGTGCTTTATTTGACGTGTTTATGTTTTGTATAGTGTGTTTGACAGTAATTTTATTAATGTATGTTGATCTTTGTCCAAATGATTTCGCAAAATCCGAACATTTTTGTTAACATGATCAAAGAATATATTATAGACGGTATTAGAAAGAAAGAAAGAAAGAAAATACATTTATTTGTACCAATGCACATTAATACATAAAAAAGAAATAAAATAAAATTAACTTATAACTAGTTACAACGGCACAAAATGGATAATATCCACTCAGTGGTTTGAGAATCTAAGGACAAGACACTTAGATTCTCCACTGATTTTCAGTGGACACCACATTGACATCCTGACAGTGGCAGTGTACATTTTACATATATGACTTTTTTTCAATCAGGTTGTTCACGATTTAAGGAAAATTTAGTTAGTAAGGATTGTAGGTATTTACTATATAAACGACAACTAGTATTGATTACTGAAACTGTTCGACGACGAATTTTGATGAATTAATTGGACCGTAGTCAAGTCAAACATAAATATTTATAAACAAAACTGTTTACATTAAATATAAAATAATTAATACATAAAACCAATTAAAATCGTTAATGCAATTACTAACACATGCTTAAATAATTAAGGAAGGAAAAATATAGATTGAAATAATTAAAAATAACTATATAAATGGTAATTTCAATGAATAACGGCTATTTATTGACAATATTTTTTATACGATAAATTATATCAGTACGATGCTAGGTAATGACTGCCACTTATTCGGATATATATAGGTATATGTATTTCGGATCTTTCTCAACAGGAATTTATATAAATTTAATTATTTATTTAGTCTTCTGTCTTAACCAAGTACATTATAATATAAGGTTGTCATACATAATATTTCATAGCATAATATACAAAGTGTAACTAAACAAATTCCTCTATAGTTAACTGGCAAAAAATAAAAGTGAAACTATAAAAATACCTAATACAAAAAATGTGAAATCACAGTGAAATATAGCAGTGATATATAACAGTGATATGTAGCAGTGATTGAACAGTTATAACATGTGATTAACAATGCACATACAGACGGAAATCACCTGTGATATCAGCCGCAAGAGCTGTGATGTGGAGAAGGTGCAAATATCTGAGGAAGCTGAACTTCTGTACTATGAGCTGATCAGGGCTTTGGAAGAGGAGGAAACGGTAGGTTACTATATATGTCCGATATGATTTGATTCGTCGGAAATGAAAAACGCTTGTAAATAGAGATAGAGAGCTTTTTACAGATTTTGATACGGGAAATTAATAATCTAAAGTATCAATCAAGGAAAGTCCCAATATCCTCAATTTTAGCGTATAAAAAGAGCATGTGTTTTAACATGGCTATATTATACGGGTGTGCTCGAAGCGTGTCGAATTTCCAAAATATTCCCACGCCATGACACTCGGTGTCATATGACTTGAATAGCGTTTAGCACTTGGAAATCTATATGTATTAACTAGCTGACGCGTCCGTCTTGGCTCGTAATATCATATTTTTCAGGAAAACTAATAATTAAAAAAAAAATTGGTAGTCTGTAAAGTCGGTTTACTGACGATAGTTGAACGTGACAACGGCCGATTGTGCTTCTTTATCGCTCGTTCCGCGCTCTCGCTTGCACTTCAAGCTAAATGGAACGCCTCAGAGCGAGGTAACGCCGCATGAGTCATGTTTTTTCGTGCGTGCATCCGGCTCTATCGAATTATAAGACGTTGTCACGTCAAAAGCATATTAGGATACTAACTTTTTACATAGACTTACCGTACTACTGCCAATATCAACATAATCAGATACATAAAAATAAGTAGAGTTATAACAATGGTATAACATGCAAATATTGGAAATAATAATATTATGTCTGTATAGTAGCCGGATTCTTATAGGTATAACGTTTGCTAAATTATATTTTTATGGTGTTTCCTGACATGTACCGATATTTAAATTCATATTGATATTAAGGCAGTGCTGAGAAATTGACAAAAAATAAAACAGTTAATATATTCACATACCACTTCTCTGATAATGAACTGGTCTGGTATATTTTGTTTTTTGCATCGAAATAAGATCAAAACTCGAACGGGATTCTGGAACAGGTTTGGAAGTATTCATATGGTTTGCACAGTGTACTATGTAATATAATATGTATTTTGTCAGGTCTGAAATTAGTTTTTATTTTTTAATTTCACATCCATATCAGATTTTATATGCAGGTATATGTGTTTGTTCGTAACATGTGTGTTCTTGAAATTTGGGATTAAGTTTGTGCGCTCAGTTTAAAGCAATTCGATGACTGTTAAATTACAATTCAATTGAAATATCGATTCAAACTGTTTTCTAATAATAAATGTCATTAGCAAGAAAATCCATTGGTAGGAAAGCTTTTCTGCCTGAAACTTGGTTGTGAATAAAGCTAAAAAAACATATTACATTGAAGTATGGCATAATACATATTAGATAGTCTCTGAGATACACTTTATAAACTGCCAAATTTTCGCTCATAAATTAAGAATTTTAATAAATGTATATAGGCACTCATATTTCGGAAACTTATAAAAATTTTGAGAGTTCCTAGAAGTTATTTCTTTTAATATTACAGGGCTTTGCAAGTGAGCTTTGAGTTGTTAGCTTTTATTTTATTTATTTTCAACGAAGCGTAAAAGTTACAAGCAGTCGCGTTTTTTTAATAAAATAAATTGCATTGTACATATTTATAAATCCAACAATATTCAGTAACAAAAAGAAATCATTAATCTGTTTAAAAATTCATTGATAAAACACGTAAACTTATTTGGATAATTCTTCATGTCTATTTTAACTTTTTAAGTAAGTAGTTAAGTATCCAATAATTGAACTAAAATGAAAAATTGATTTAAATCATTGAACATAAAGAACATATATGAATAATAGAACATATATGAAGTCGATTATTTTTTCTATACGTCACGCAGTATTTATTTAGTAGGTAGTATAACCTAAGAATATCTAAAAATTATATTCTGCTATTCGTATCTCTAACAGCTAAACCATTGTCTGTTCAACTTTAATAGCAACAGATCATCGCGTACACTTACATCTTACATTACTGCAGCGCTGTGAAAACAATTTGCAGCAATTTTCTGAATCGCTGCAGCGCTGCAGCGGTGAGTGTGCAACAAGGTGCTACATGCTTTCACGATGTTGCAGGGACGGAATCGCAAGGATTGGGGCCCTATAATGTTTAAATTAAACAAGTGAATTTTACAAGACTTTAGAGCAAATAGAATAAACATTTAAAAATTCAATAATACTCAAGAAACGTACGACTTCAGTGACAACTTCTGGTAAATTATATTTCCAAAAATTGCATCATGCATCAGTGTTTCATTTGTGCTCGCACAACCAAAGGATAACGTTTTAATGAAATAGTTAAAACGCAGTTCGATAGTATCGCATTTTGGGGCCCCAAAAAGGATGGAGCCCCGCAAAGCTTTAAAAGCTCTTCAGCTTGCACGTACAAGATTTTCCATTACCTACTTATGTAGTGTTGCGTGAAAGGAGTTTCTTTTTGAAACTCGCATTGAAAGTATAACGAATAATTCTTGAAAACTTTATAAAAGCACTGCGCAGTTGATTAAAAATTATGTTTGAAATTGCTTCACGTGTCTGTTCGTAATTAAAATGTAGTTTGAATGAGGTGCATTCTGATACCTATATATAGGTTTACAAGGATGGGAACGTAATTATTTTCAAAGTAAATTTGTATAGGTATAGATTTTTTATTTTACTCGATTAAAATATTCTGTACGTGAGATTTTGCGATGATGTTACAATATGGCAAGCTGTTATTGACCTTTATGTCAATCTGAGAAAATGTATAAAATGTTACTAGCCAATTTTACTTGCCTTTATAGGGCTCTACACTACACATCAAATGAAACTGACCGAACTAACTACCTCCCTTATGCCCAGTCGAGTTTATCCAAGAACAATGTTAAAGTAAAATGGAAACAGATATTTAAACGTGGTAACAAATGAATACATTCAGTTATGACGCCTACGTGACGGGAGTAACAAACGACGTATTGAAAATTTAAATTTTACGTGAACGTGCAGGTTTGTAAAAAGGCTATTGCGATTTTTTATGGCTTTATAACGGAATCCGTTGAATTAATTTATGCTGTCCAAGCTTTATATTTTCGTTATCCAGTTTGGACTTTAAAATAAGAAAATACTCAGTTAAAGTTGTTTTTCATTACTAACTATAATTTGACATAGATACTGGTAAATAATTCAATAATTTGTTTTACAACATAAATAGTCTATGACAACCAACATTAAAAAATATTTCATCTGCGGTATAAGTCACCGCGAGTTAACTCGAGTTTTAAACAAGAAACTCTATAGTCACTCCTTGTTTATGAAACATATTTTTTGTGTCACAGACCGTTAAAGTGTTTTAAGTGATATGGTGACGGTTGTACGTTAAGCTGACGTTAATTTATTCATACTTTGATGATAATAATTATAATGGTAACGGTGTTAACTGTTAATACAGGCCGTTTTTTTTAATGAGACTTGAGACCGGCTGTTTAGCCTGTGATGAATTACAGTTATTTGTATAATGGGGTTTAATTATTTCTGTGGTATTTGGTACGTACCACTTAAGTGCAAAATGGTGATTTTTGGGTATGAGCGTTTGAAAGTTTTCACGGTTGCTACCCTGTTGCTACAGATCGGAATAAACACTTGAGTAAAACAAATTTATGATATTTAAATGTCTATTATGTTCAAGTTTTGAACACTTACAAAAAAAATAAAAAAAAATGTTCTAGTTCAAGAGTAATTGTTACTTAACATGTTTGTACCAAAAGAAAAAATGTGAAAATGATGTGAAAATGTCTAAAACGTGTGTACTTAAGTGGATTAGAGCATATTTATTGGTACTCTTAATTAGTATTTATTCCTATTTTTACCTTAATGGAAAGGATTTTTCATTTTTTTTTCGACGGAGACATAAACAGACATTAAAAAACAAATATTATGGGGAAACGTCTTCCATACAAATAGATTTAACCATATATAAAAACAAAAACGAATAGGAGTGTGATTTGCCACAAATAAGTACTCATAAAAAAGCCAGGAAATATTGTGATTTTCGTGCAATATGCAATTCTCTGATACTCTCTCTACAAAGTAAAATCCTAAAAGTAGTGTGTGGGTGTGTGTGTGTGGTTCAGAAGTCATGGTAGTTCGCTTGCCTGCCGTGCTAGATGCTGCGGGATCGATCCCATCAACCGACATGTATCAATGTGTCTTTTTCGGATGCATAAGTAGATTCTCTAATAACCAGAGATACATCTTCTATAACAAGAAAACATCATCATTTCTAATAACAGGAAAACATCGTGATGGCAACCGGGATTTTGGTCTGAAATCACCAACCAGGATGTATGGATGGTAGCAGTAATCACCACGCTTGCTCACTGGAGCAAGCGTGGTGATTACTGCTCATGTCTTCTCCTTGTGAGAAGATGTCTTTACCCTGCAAATAGGTAGTTACGAGCTGGATCAAGTCAAATAAAATTTGTTTGTAAAACGTACCACTACAACATTCATTCATAGTCGTCATCACTGTCACTGAAAGTCATAAGATTGTTTCTAGTCGGACCATGAGACAATGATTTGAAATAATCATCATAAATTGGATCACTTATTGGCAGGGGATCTAAGATATCTTTGAATTTCAGAGCATCGATATTGATAGGCTCATTAGAGGCCAATGGCAAAGCCACTTCGGAGACTTCTATCTTTTCTCAGTTCTCTTAAACCAGAAATACAGAAACTCTTCATTTTCACTCAAAGAGTATTTAAAATCTACGTCATTAGACTTTTCATTCATCAACCAGAAAATACAGTTCTAACCAAATGTAGTTTTGTCTGTTGCAGTATTTCTTTTGATAAAATGAGTAGGTAGTCAATAGTTTCGAAAATATTAATAATTTTACATCATGGCGAATGCTGGTCATTTTCATTTATCTCGGGGAACGGAGATGGTGCTGTTTCTTTTTTGAATGAATCTTTCAATATCTGCTTAACTGGCAAGATATTATACCGTTTTTGACCTGGAAAACACTGAATATAAAATAAGCTACTCTACTTCTTCTGCCAACGGTTAATAAAATGCCATAAGCATGATGCGATTTCATCCGCACCTCTTTGAGCTATTCCTTCATACATAACATAATGGAATGTTCGTTTAGTAGTAACTTTGCGGATTTTTAAATTAAAAGTCCAAAGTTTCTTTTATAAAAGGCTACAGATGCAGTTAAATTTGGAATCTGTAAACAAACAGCTTTTATCTTTTAGTTTCATAGTGAAATGTTGCCTTATGCTCCGATTTTTCTAAATCTATTCTAATCTGACATGAAAGAATGAATTTGAAGAGACAAAGAATCAAACCTTGTGCATGTAGGTATCGTTATTTGGCTTTTTAAACGTTTATCTTTAAATCGATTTAAAGATTGGTAAACGTTTCTGAACACACTAAGTCTAAGAGATCTTGCATCACATGCATGTTTCTTTATAGATAATAGGCTTGAGACCTAATGTCTGAAGATTTAAATTATGTGCCAAATAACGTTATATTTAAGTAGGGAGAAGACCTGTTAAGTTCACAAATAATTTTATTTGCTTTGGTACAAATAAGTTAAGTGATGATAATAATTATTAAAGTTTGGTCTAATTATGTTAAGTACTCTTACGTTGTAAATGGCCGTTCGTTTATTGAGTATTCGTTTTACAAGTCTATGTTAAGTTATATTAATATATTTGTATCAAATAAAAATATTTTTTTTTGTACTTAAGGGGTTTTGATACAACCTATTTAAGGTATTTCTACTATCAATAGGCTTATGTGACATAGACCAAACGAAAGAGGACGTTTTTATCAGTATAGATGGCCAAAAAACAAAAAATGGCCATTTTTGCACTTACGAGGTACAGTGGCGGCGCTAGACCACACTTGGACGTCGGCGACGTTAGGTACGCGAGGCCTTTTTATTTCACAGTCAAAAAGAAAACGTTAGATTACATGAATAGACCAGTGCCGATAATTTTTGAAACAAAAAAAATCACAGTAGGATGCGTAGGATGAAACCCATTAGAAAAGGATAAAAGAAAGAAATGTGATAAAAATTAAAGGAAAAATAAATTACAGACAATCCGAGTTCGGGAAGTGGGAGGGGGGAGCTTCTAAGGCTAAAAAATGGTTTCTCTTGATTTCCGACAAAATTACAAGTCCTATGGAAAAAAGTTCAATGTAGGTAATAAAAAGTTCTACAACTTTTGTATTTGCAATTTTTTCACATAATCTCAATCTCAATTAAGGTGAAAAATTCAAAAAACCAAGTTTTTGATTTTTTATTTATATCTTTTTCAAGTTTTTTTTGAAAATTTAATTTACCTTATTATGTCCCAAACACACTGTAATTTATTTGATTGAAAATATTTATTTTTTCGACTTATTTCAACTTAATACCAAAAAAAACAACCTAATTTTCAATCGAAAATTCTGACGTGGGGTGATGATAATGAATTAATGACTTTACAACAGAATAAAAAGAAACTTCTTTAGTTCTATTCACAGAAGGAATGTACGTATAGTACTTATTAGTCCGGGAAGGAATGATTATTTAATGTTTACGAGGCCCACAGAAAAATGAAATACATATACGACACGGGGATTCCCCGTCCCGACACTCGCGCGCGAAATTGTTTAACTTTCACAGTGTTGCCAGATGACTCTGGATAATACCCCTAAAGTACTACTCACACACTTCACTCACGCAAGTGTATAAAAATAAATAAGAAAAAATAAATATATTTTAAATAATTTATAAAACTTTTGGGAGGCCCCCTCAGGTGCGAGGCCGTCGGCGGTCGCCGACGTCGCCGACGCCTAGCGCCGCCACTGACGAGGTATATACCAAACACCACAGATTTGTTTTTGTGTCAGATTCCTGCATGATTTATTTTATTTATTTCTATAATGACGTCTGGTATGTGTGCATGTAAAGCGAATAGGTATGGCTTACTACTTCATTATATGTATTTTGTTTGAAGTTATTATTTTCCCATAAATATGTTTTCATTGTAATTTCCAAGTAAAAACATGGAAGAATAACCATCGGGGTCAAAAATATCATAACTTCTTGTTAAATCGATTTTACTAAAGCCTACGATGTGCCCATAAGAATTCCAAGATTTGATCTAACATAATACCAGAATTTAATGCTCATTTAAATTGACGTATGTCATAGTGACAGCCAATAAATTATATTATTCATAGGTATCTCGAAGGCTGCCGATAAAGCGGCCGATACGCTAAGTGCGTAATACATTGCATTATAATAATAGCGTGTAATATAACTCGGTTTCAATCTTCGATAACGGCGCGCAATGTACACTAGTGTATCTGTAAATTACATTTACATCGATTTTACACGGTGCAAGTGATAAAAAAATAGCGATGCTAGAAAATAGGAACATTTGATTTTTGCAATATTTTAGGTGAAGTTCTTGATGGTTTATTTATGTAAATCATTTATGTACTTATATAGGTAGTTAATAAGTTACTATTTCAGTAACACCTGATTCTTCAGTCTCTTATTCGTATGCCTTTGTAATATATTTTATAAATAAGGCTTTCATCGAGTTTGTAATCGTGTTTATATTTCGATTTTACACTTTTTCAACATATTCCATTATGAAGGCCATATTAAATACTCATTTTCTTAATAAATAAATAGTCGACATTTTAAATAAATCGCTTCAGCGTATCACAAGGATCATACGCCAATCGCTAAGCTGTCGTGTTATGGTGATAAGGGGTTGTACTGTTAGATTATTTAGCGGGCTAAATAAGTCTATCTAGGTTTTGCTGAAGTTAGTACAAGCAGGCAATCGACTGTGCGTCACCTGATAAGCGGCGACCATAAGCTTTCATGATATTATTATTTCCAAACAGTTCGTATTATCCGTGTTTAAGACTAAACTACTGGTATTTTAATTAATTTTAAAATACGTAGAAAGAAAAAGGGTAAAATATATTAAAGTCGCGAGAACAAATATTTAAATAGTAAGAAGTTAAAACATAGACTGGAAATTCTTGGAATTAATGCTAGTAGAGCCTTATACTTATTTTTAATAAAGTTAAAGAGCTCAAAAAGACAAAAATGTGAAGTTTTCAATGCATAGGTTCATATTGCAAGTATTAGCTAAAGAAAGTAAGAAAAAGTGAGTTTTATTTTCCTAAAGAAATATCATGCTCTATAACCTATGATCGCTAAACAATGTGGATCCAACTAACCTTTATATTTGACATTACAAAAATGTCAAATTAGATGTGCTCTCCTTGCGCAAGAGCGTGAGATGGTGTATCAAATACATATTTCTGAGCACGGAGGGTTTTCTTTTCAATAACGAATATGGGTAGATATACAAATCTTGGAATAGTATTTTTTTTATTTTTGAAGTGAAACTTGGCGTTGGACAAAAATTTTGTTTAACATTTTTGCGTTACGCCGTACGCGTGACATTTTTGCGTTACGCCGTACGCGTGACATTTTTGCGTTACGCCATACTCGTGACATTTTTAAGGTCACAAAGAAGTTTCACTTCTTACGTGTGTACTTTAGTACACGCATACATTTTTTTTTATTGAATACATAGTTTATTGAGTCAACTGCTAAACTTAAGGTCTGGTGGTCCTATTGAAAAAAAATATTATGTCTTAGTTATGTTCATTTAAAAAAATACAAATTACATCACGTGTGTGACATTCGTATTTCACACCTTAGTCACCAGATATAAATATTTGCGAAAAAAAATCCCGCATCGCCCGATAAAAGGCACAAAGGGATTGAGTCATCTTCTAAAAATGGTAGAGATTTAACAAACAATAACATGCTTTATCACAAGGTTGTAAAGTTTAAATTATATTTGATTTACGACATAGTATGGCGGAATACATGGTTGCGTTTGAAGACGCTTCTTGACGCGGTATGCGAATTGTCTCTAGATTGAAATCATCTGGATATCGGTATACCTATATTCTTATATGTATATGTACGTTAATAATTATTTTTCTGTAGGTATTTTGACTCAAAATTGCTTCTAAATAAACTTGTTAGATTGGAAATAGAATTTTCATTTGCGAAATAACAAAACATTCATCCATTAGGCAACCCGTTTTCCAATAGTGAACTGGATATTTTTTATTAAAACTTTATGTTGTTAGAAAACTAAACGGTCTGCAATACAGAATGTTGGTCTTGAACAATTGTTTAACGAAAGCAATTGAGTAATTCTGTGCCTCCAGTGAATAAGGGAATAACTCAAAAACAGCACTTATCAGGAGAGACAAAAAACTATATATCAATACTAAATCTTTATTAATTCAAAATTTTAAGCTTGTATGGGTAAGATATGATGTTAGACTATAGTTTTACATATGAACACATATTGTAACAATCCCATAAATATACTTTTTTCGTGTTTTTTTGTAGTTGTTGCCTTATGAACGAGTACTTCATGGAATAACTCAATGTATTCACATAATTTTTTTTTTACTCTTTGCAATATAACGACTTATGCCCTTATGCACTATGTTCATAATCGCACAACACGACTTATATTATTGCCAGTTTTGGTTTTATAGAAATGATGTGACTTATTATGCTTGAAATTTGTGTACTTTATGACTCAATTGAGGCATTTTAGTGGAAAAACTATGCGCGTAGCTTGAAAAACGAATGAAATCAACGGGTTTTTTTATCGTTATTAGATAATAAAAACAAAACAACATTTAGGTATTTATGCATTTAACCCTAGAAGTCCAATCTACGTAAATTTGACGTATGAACTCTTCTATATTTACCATCGAATCGCTGCAAAATCCAGAACCAACTTATTAGCCGTCGAGACCTAGCAACACATAGTTGGCTCATCCCGGTAAATTCCGCCATTTGGTTGTAAAGAGGATGTTGTGCGTCATTTTGACGTATAATTGGGCTTTTCGTAACTTTTAAGATTGTTTCAAATTTTTATTTTGTGATTTATTTGAATAATTTTTTTCAAAGTCACGTTTCACATGATATCTATAGTATTATACTATAGATTGAGTATAAAATGGTATCCAGACAACTTTTATACTAGGACGAAAGCCTTCAATTTTAGTGAATGACGATTATTGTCCTCCGCTGGATTTGGACTTCAAGCAAGGGGATTGGGTGGCTGAAGATGTTGTCCGGAGTAAAACCGAAAATTTTATGAGGTTTTGTTATAACCCATGTATAATGAAAGTCGTAGATTGTAAAATAAACCTTTAATCGATCTTTCAATAATACAGTACTATGTTGTTAATGCTATACAATGTTTCACCAGTCACCACAATGAGTCTTGTCTGTACAGGTTAGCAGGAGACAATCATTGAGTATTGGTATTAAATACGTATCAACTGCGTATTGCGTTTTGCGTAACTGGTATTAACTATTCAATCGAATCAATTTAAAATTCGATCAAGTGCGTTCCGTTTCGGAACGCCACCGATAATAAAATATAGATAATAAAAGTGGCAACGCCACAATGTCATGGTGGTATACATTGAGGATACAAGCACTATAAAGAGATAAGAGAAGCCCGAAAACCATATTCCTGTATGTTCAGTTAATACAGGAAAACTTTTCCTGTATTAACTGAACAGACAGGACAGGATTTAAAATATCGCCACTGACCAACTATAACTTATAGTTGGTCAGTGGCGATATTTTACGGCATGATATAGAATTTCAACAATTTCTATATCATATAATATCAAAATCATGTAGATAAATAAAGAAAATACAATGAGCCGCAAAGATTTTATGAAAAAATTAAGCACAGATTTGAACGTGCCTTGGATGCAAATACGACTTGTGGCACGCACTTTGAAGAGACTCTACGTGACAATAGCCCAATTTTTTCAAAATATGTGGTACCAGAGTATCCATAAAATGTTTACGAAAATGCAGGACCAAAGAAGTATCGATATTGCGGATTTTTTTCCTATAAAAAAGGCAAATTACCAAAGCACAGTGGCTAAAACGCTATATAAATACTTTTTTTATGCGACTATTATAGACTATAGTATTATTGTCTTGATTATTGTAGTTAGATAATTAAAAAAAAAATTAAAAAACAGGTTATTTTTTAAAAACTTACCCAATTATAAGAAGAAAATATAAGTTTAACATTTTTGTTGGCTTTTTTTAGATGATTCAATTATCGTTCTGTATTTATATAAACAAAGAGTATAATATCATTACCTTTTTTAAAAAATATAAAGATTTGTTGTTGCAGATTTATTGAAAAAACGATTTAAAAATAATAAGGAATAGTGTGTGTTGTTTCCGTGCAGTATTCAAATAGACCAATAGCAACACGGCATTAATGCCAAACTGTCTCATGTCGTCACTTGAACAAATGACACTAAAAGAGTTGTTCCTTTATGCTCATGTTAGAAAAATGACACAAATGCGTTTATACTAAAATAGTGTTAGGACTGATGGAACAAAATGAATTAAGTCTTTATTCAAAAAGTATAACTACACATACGTCTTTGTGTTCGTGGGTACTTTTGACTCGAGACGAATAGTTCCTTTGCGATTCCCTAAAATGATGGATAAGGTAACTTATACCGTTAATCACACCCTACTTATACCGTTTGGGTCATTCGAAAAAATGGGTTAGGACGCAGCTAGAGATATGACCTTTTGATATGTTGTGTATTTTGACGAGCTGAATCCAATGGTGCAATAAAAACCAAAGGGAATAACTCGTCTTACTCCCTTATTCACTGGAGGCACAGAATTATACCCCTATAGTGGTGTAGGCCGAGAGCTGACGATGTAATTCATTTACTAATGTTATACCTATGTACACTTTTTATAATATAAGATAACTTTAATTACAAACGAGAAAAATACAGTAAAATCTCATGTTAGGTTTTCAAAATTATGTTAGACAGATTTACTAACAAGAATGCGATTAAAAAGTTTGTACTTCCTAACATACCACCCGTTTTTCTTGTTAGAATACTTAGAAAGTTTGCAGAGACCATCTCAAAGTAGGAAAATTCAATTTTAGTCGATATATCCAATCTCATTATATATTATTATTTATCAAGACATTATTGAATGCTTAGAACAGAATAAATTCACGGATTAGAAAGTTTATTTAGTAATCAATTTATAACATAGATAATAAGTTATAACTGGGTTAATAACACAAAATATTTATTTAAACCGAGGGTATAGATAGACACAGTCAACAGGGCATTTAGTAAAAAGTAACATTAACACTTAAGTTTCTAATTTGTATTTATTTAAATATTTTCTGCACATACAGTACTTTGGTAACCTGTGCAGAAAAGAAAACACTTTTAAGTTCCTCACTATTCACTTGTTGTCATATCAATCGAACGTAATAATATGTTCTTAATATTTTATGTATTTTATTTTTGTTAATTTCACATTATTTCAAAGAATTCTTACCGGGTCCCTGGTTCAAAGAGATTCCTTGCAGCTTGCTTGCAATCAAGCTGTAATGGCGAGCTCGAAGGAAGCAATTTTTATTTATTTTCATTTAACGCCACTTAACGGGGAACGTCTGGAAATATTTCATAGATTGTTCTTGTTATTTCTAGAATTTTTATATTTCAGAACGGAATAATGAAAGAATATATTAATATTTTATTCCTGTTAAAGCGGTATAAAAATCGTCCTATTGTTTTAATACAATTTATGGACTAGCTAGCCTTTCGCCTACGACTTTACTGTTGTGAATATCGTGAATTATTTGAATTGTCATCTCTAATACTTATTCCCTTTGGGATTTTTTTCGGGACGAAAATAGCATTCTTCTCTAAGCTTCCATCAATATTATATGTACCTTTATTCATTTAAAGCCTATTATGTTTCCTACACAAGTAAACCAACTTTGTTGTATGGTCTATTATTATCTAAGTAATAAATGAAATTCAATCACTACACATTTTCTGAAGTTAAATCAATGTTTTATTCCGTGTCTTTAATTCAGGATTTGCAAAACGAATAGGCATTTTTTTATGAAAACTAACTGGCACATGATAATATGGGGTAATAAGTATATACATCATATAATTATAAAGGGTAAAAGCTAAAGCTACTTGCATTATGAAAAATAATAAGCCCTGCCAAAAATATTAACCACGGACAAAGTGGCGTAGGTACATTAACTAGGCTCAGATGAATCGCTAACATCGCTAAGTATTCTGCAGTTAGGTTACATTGAACTACTCTAGTCATCCGTACCGCCCACTCGCATTCCAATGGTGAATCAGGGTTCGATTCCCGGTTTTTGAATACGAATTATCTGTTTGTTTTCTTGTTTTACGTTGCAGAATTTAGACTCTTTCATCTTTTTTGTTTTTGCTAGGAAAACTGTACAGTTATTTATTCATTTGTGTCATAGAGACAACGTTTATGAAAAGCTCTAAAAATATTGAAAAATACAGCTTTGATCAATTTTTTCTATTAATTTACCAATTGTTTATAATTTATATCATTTCTAGCACTGAAGGCGATAATTGGTATGCCATTTGTAAAAGTATCAAGTATTTTTTTAAAAATATGTTCAATATAAGTACATACATTATTTACTATCGAAAATATTTCATATTTAATATTCTTGCCGTAAGATTGTATCCGTACCTTCATAAAATGGCTTTAAACCATTATGTATATCGTAGTACAAGATAGTTTATAAGTACAAATGGATGATTACTCGTTATCGCCTTCTAGGTACACAGCGTATATGGAGATGTGAACTCGTCTTCAGAATTATAGCAGTTCTTCTGTTTTTATGTTTGTTTTTAATGCCAAGGGTAAATAACTGATAATCCGTGTGAGTAGCTGCCCGCGACTCTGTGCGTATCGGATGTTTTTTAACCGACTTCAAAAAAAGGAGTTTCTCAATTCGACCGTATATATTTTTAATTTGGTTATGGTTGGTGTAAAAATATTAAAAAAAAGACGTGTACGTTACGTTTGTATTAAAAAAAAGACGTGTGGCACTCGGGGACTGCCGTGGTAAAGCAATAGCTTTGAAGGCATGCTATGCAATAGCATAGCATGCCTTCAAGCCACACCTCCGTGCCCGTCGGAGTGAGGAGCGTGAGGTTTTTTTCGTCACGGAATTTCTAGATTCGGTCCCCACGCTCAAGGCCCGCGATAGAAGCTATGCAATAGCTTAAAAACAAATAGATGCAAAACAATAACGAAATGTGGCGCCTAAATACTTTTTTTATTTGTATTTTATCCTCAAATATAATAATCTAATGACTCTTCTCAATTTATAATCCATCAAAGCTTGGCGTGCCAAATAAATTCGCAAACCGGTTTCATCATAGTTATTGACCCATAGTAGAGATAAGTTAAAATATTTAATTGAAGAACGAAAACTTGATTATAGTTTATCTATCTTCTATAATCTTATATATAAAAATGAATCGCAAAATGTGTTGGTAAGCGCATAACTCGAGAACGGCTGAACCGATTACGATAATTCTTTTTTTATTATATTCCTTGAAGTACGAGGATGGTTTTTATGTAGAGAAAACGTAAATATGTACCACGGGCGAAGCCGGGGCGGACCGCTAGTACATAATAAAGGTAACATAAATCACTACAAATATATTGATTAATAATAGGTATCTAGTATCCAAGCAACATTTTTCATTTTACTTCGCATTAGATTTATTTGCAAGTAAAGACTACTACTTATTATTCTGTGGTGAAGATAAAGTCTTACTATAGTAGGTAGATACCTATTTATAATTATTTCTACAAAATATTAAAATCAAACATACAAACATACATGTATAAGCATTTAATATAACAGTGGTTGATCTCTAATTAGTTGCTGATATCTTATCACCGATTGCTTTGTAGTCTTGCCTTTGATATATCGATATTGGAACTCAACTCATGTGACATGTATATATGTTACGGCTAAAGGTAGGTGAGAACATAAACTTAAGAT